>MBAC02003222.1:0-20092 GCA_001712635.2 Nothophytophthora sp. Chile5 | reverse complement strand
GACGAATACAACTCCATCAAGCGGTCAACAGACCAAATGACGTCTCCGACTGCAACCCCTGAAAAGAACAAAAGGTGGAAGAGCGACTTAGTGGATACGCTTCAGCAAAATCGGACCGCGTCTTCGGAGAAAGTACGCGTGACGAGATGGCGTCGTCGGGACGACGACTTGACGAAGTGATCAAGTTGACCAAACTAGTAGACGATACGGAGGATAGACTGCACTTGTTGCGCCAGCAAGGACGACCGGTAGTCACAGTGCTAACACGTCTCGCCTTGGATGAGAAAAAGCTGGCGGCAGCTGAGGAAGCGTTGTAAAACTGCGAGGGGCAGCTACAAGTTATTTGCCGGATTCATAACTAAATAAAATCATTGCTGAAAACCTTATCGACTAACGTAAAACTGCTTTTAGCAAAAACAAAATACAATTTAATCATTGTGTTTTTATTATAAAAATGACTGCGCAAAACCAAATGGTTCTTATATGGGACGTTGTGGCCCTAAGATGCACTTTGTTTTGCGCAGTCCGTTTGTATAAGCAAGGTTAAATAATGGATGCGAATTTGTTCAGGAAGTTTGACTTCTCTCCAATGTCCACCTTGTATCAAAACATGTATGGTGTTTTTACGTTGTTTTAAAAATTAAGACTGGAGAAAAAACGATGCATTGCTATTTCGTCATCAAAACTCAGTCCTTCCCTCTCGTTCTTCCTCGGATCGTCTTCTTACATTGTACTTCGGACGCAGAATATTGTTGCGCTCAATGTGTCGGAGGATGACTGTGCGCAAAATCTCAATCTCCGCGGGCTCGTCCTGGTTAACAGTAGCAGGGTAGTACAGAAGCCTGTCGGGCATCTCAGAAAGCGTGTCCTCAACTCGCTCTGACTGTCGGGTAACGAGATCTTCTAGAGGTTCTTCAATGGCGATGTCGTAGTTGTCTTCCTCTTCAAGTCGGGCATCAATGCACCAGTTGTGAAGTATCATCGCTGCGTGGATAACCTTTGGTACGTTGGTGATGCTGACATGTAGAGGCTCCTTGAAGATTCTCCACTTATGGGCCAGGAGGCCAAATGCCATTTCAATCCGGATTCGAAGTTGGCTGAGATGGAAATTGAAGCTGTCGTGGTATTCAGTGGAGATCTTTGGCTTCGGAAATGGTGTTAAAAGGTGGTTTGAATTGCTGTATGCATTGTCACCAACAAGGTATACACCAGGTGACAAATTGCTGGCCACGGATGACAAACCTCACTTGAGAAAAGCTACGGCATCTCCCATCCCGCCTGGGCTTGAGCACGAAAATGCTGTAAATCGACTCGCGTGATCGCAGCAAGCTTGTATGTTCACCCCGTAACGCTGGTAATGGCTGGAGAAGAAGGACGTCACACGGGCGACTTCCGTCTTCCTGGGGACACGAATTGGACACAGCCATCCGTCTACAGCGCCCACACACCCAATCAGACGCTGTTGCTGCTCAACTTGCCGAAACTACGCTGGCTCTTGGATATCTCAGCGCTGGATGCCGGGAATCGAATCCGAAGAGCATCAATCGATCGAAGAACATCCATCACTTCATGAACACTTGCGAAGAAGACACTTTTGCTAACACCCGCTAATGCTCGTGTTGGATGGTAGGAGTAGCCAGCAAGCCACGATAAGCACATTTGCAACTTGTTCACGGGAGATACGGGTGCTATACCCGTACGACGCGCAGACTGGCGCTCATCCACTTGAAGCTGAGGAGCAGTAAGCCGAAGAAGACGTTCAAATGCTCTGTACGACATGCGGTAATACCGAACGAACAGGCCTTCGTTCAGGAGAAGCTCGGCGTGCCATTGCCAGTCGAGGCGACGTCGATGCTGGCAGTCTCTGCGGTCGTCCAGCCACAATACTGCCGCTGCCGCTACCGATGTGAGAACAAGCAGTCGAATTGCTTTCTTTCGGTCCATTGTTGAATCAGCAAATGAGCCACTCGTGGCGAAGTGGCTGGTGGGAAAGACACACGTAAATTACCTGTTCTCCATGAAAAATACTTTATGGCACCATGGCTCCGTGGCACTGCCACACATTTTTGCGTGCCACCGTGCCAAGGTACTACCTACCTCCACCTACGCATTGCCCAATCATATATAGCTATTTGTGCCATGGCGCGCCATGGCAGCGGTTAAGACTGAGCCTAAGGGAACAAAGCTTAAGGTTTAGAAGCTAAAATAAAGACTGCTTAGTTTGTGGCAGTATTTTACCCTGCAAGTAAAATACCAGTAAAATAATCCTTGCTAAATGTAATTCCATACAAATGAAGTAAACTATCCTATCATGCGTAGTTTACGCGGGTCGCTCGAATGAGTGGCTTCCAGCCACTTAAGGTCCTTTGTACCATAGAAACGAGGGTACCGAGCGTCCCGAAATAATGACAATGTCACTCTTTATGTCAATAGAACAATACTGGTGTTACCGTGATTGTGAAAGGGTACAAACCGTAGCAGATCACTTTGTGTAAGGGTACTCAAACGTACCCCGTTACACCCCAACTGAATCAAAGCAAGACCCTTAGATGTGTGATAACCCAATTGGGTTGGTGGGAGAATTGATAGGCATTGTTTCGGATTGACTCTTGAATTTGCAATCACCCTCCGTTTTCCTTAACCCCTTGATTGTCTTCGACTGCTACGGTCAGATAGTCCTTTACAAATTCAAGATATCTGAGGCTGAGTCACTAGTCATTCTCAATATAACATAACATAGTAAGTGAAACTGTATATAATGCACGAAATCAGTAAACATACCCATTCAACCTGGATTTACTAAAAAAAAAACTGACACCTCTGAAAATATTCCCCAGCAAAAAGAAATAGCCTTCACTTAGATCTACATCGCAAGATTTCTGGCCTGAGCATACACCAACAGATCAAATAAATCGAAGACACCACTTAATCAAACCCATGAGATCGTCGAGCTTGGTTAGAAGTCGTGCCAAGAGCCCAGACAATTAATAGTCGCACAGCCTGTGGACTACGACATCCGGGTACCCCTTGAGTCTCTAATCGTTGCCGCCGCTGTGTTGACGTCTCTTCTTCATTGCGGGGTCTCCATAGCGCCCTGCACTGTGCCCAGGAGAAGTGTTTGCGTGCCCAAATTCTGTTAAAGTATGATGATTCATGTAATGGGCCCTCCCTTACACGTGAGTGGCAGATATTAGTGGGGCGTCTCCTTATTGGATAATAAGGAACTCGCCTCCTTTCTGACCACTTCACTGGTTGATATTAGGATTTGGGTAGGTTTTGGCCAATGGCGTGCTTCCACTTCATGTCAGAGGTCAGGGAGACCTGGGAAGGGAGCCCCGTTCAAAACCCAATACATTTCAGAGTTGGTTTTACCTTCTAAAGCCCAAGTCGCTGTCGCAATCCTCTGCAGTGTAAGCTAGTGTCGGGACTCCTAACGAGCCCCGTGACATCTGGTAGCACTTAGTCGTCCTTCCGGCGACTAAGTGAACATGAGCTCAAGCGACGATGGAGCGGAAGACATGCCGTCCCGCGAGACCCTCGATGCGGCACAGTTCCCGCACCTGACTCGCTGACTCCGCCGGAGAAGCTGTCGTCATGACGCTGCTTCGCTCTGGCGCCGCCGATGAGCAGCGCCTTGCCCCCATGAATACCTCGAGCGCGAGCTGCCCGAAGCAAGACGCCAGCCCTCAACTGCCGCGCCACAGGGACAACCCCCTCCCAGACGATCAAGCTGGAGATTTCCTCCTATAGCGGAGAGGAACGCGACCGAGTTCCGCTGCTACAGTAGTTCTCTGAGGTGAACATGGCCATCTCGGCGCGGAAGTTGTCCGACGAGCAGGCCACAGTAATTTTCTTGCTCTCGAAGTTGTCGGGTAAGACGAAGATGTGGGTGTTCGGGCGTCGCGTCGCCGATACCTCCTGCTTCATTTCTCTCGATTCAGTGAAGAGCGAGCTCCGAGAGGTTTTCGAGACACCGTAAGACAAGTTCCGCCTTCGCGCCGAGTTCTTAGTGATCAAGCAAGGGCGCATGTCCATGCGGGATTACGTCCACAAGACACGCCAACTCATCTCCTGCATCGTGACCAGTCCAATCAATGTGGCCACCCAGGTACACACATTTGCGTCTGGGGCTCACGATGGCCCCGTGAAGAATCAGCGCTTCCGTCACAACCCGGATACACTGGAGGAGGCGTTTTCGCTCGCACTCTGTGAAGAGTACTGCGTTACGGCGGCACGACAGCACGGGCCTTCCCGCCACTGATGCCCGCAGACGGGCGTGACGCGCCAGAACCGATGGAGATCGATGCCCTGAACGCGGAGGGATATCGTTCATCGAACACCGCTCCTGGGATCGCGGGTATCCCCGAACGAGATGGAGCGCGCCCTCGCGGACGGAGCGCTCCGAAAGCCCTGGTCTGCTATCGCTGTCGCAAGCGCGGCCACCGAGCCGCAGAGTGCCGCGCGCCCGCCCCTGTATTCTCTTCAGTGAGGTCTCGGTTAGCGGAGCCGGTGCACTGCCAATAAACGGCAGCGACCAGTAGGTGCGAGGCAACCTACTGTGTCAGACACAGGACTGCGTAGCTCAAGTGCGGCGACCACGTAGTCCAACCCTACCGTGGTTTTCAACCACCTCCTCCACCAGCGACTCTCGACTGATTCTCATCAAGCTTCATGTCGAGGGCGGCCAGCGCGCCTTGACGGCGTTGGTCGACTCAGGTGCTACCAAAACCTTCGTCCGAACTGCCTGCCTGAAGTCGATGCCAGCGGGGGCGATTGCGAGAGTGAGTCCCGAGATGACGATGGTGCGGCTCGCCGATGGGAAGCCGCGCCAGACGCCGAGGCGGTCTATCCGCCTTCTGTATGAGTTTGACGATTTCCGCGGGACCGAAGACTTCCTCGTCATCGATCTGTCGGAGCACTGCGACTGCATCCTTGGTATTCCGTGGTTGACTCAACACCGCCCGGATATCGACTGGGTGTAGCGGTCGCCGCGCCCTTGCAAGCGCGATATCGACGACGCTGCTGTGAGTGATCACCTGCGCCCCACGCCGCGAGCATGGGCGCACGTTCAGGTGGTCGACGTTCCGAGCGCACGTACACCGTAGACTGAGGCGAGCGGTGGTCCCTCTTCTCTTCCGTGTACTTGCGCAACGGCTCGGGCGCGTTTTGTGTCACACCCTGGTGTGGCTTCGACTAAGCAAGTGGAGGAGGGACGTGTGTCGTCTCCCTCCCGGGTAATCGAGGCGTTCGTGCACCAGATCCCGTTTCCTAGCGTTGCTGAAGTGTGTCCTTTGCGCAATGCTGAGTTCGAGCAGGGTCCCCCGCAATCGTTTTTAGTCGAGCGGGAGCTTCATGATCTCATGACAGGCCAACGGTCCATGACTTGTGATGTGGAATTCCTCGGAGTAGAGTACGAGGCTCCTCCGCGTGGCATGGAGGCGGTTGTCCGCACGACGGCTCCACACATCTCTACCTCGAATGGCTTCGCTGTTCTCGATGACGACGACGACGACGGCGATGAAGCCAACGAAACTATCGAGGTCAAGATGATCTAAACGAAACCGCACGTGGCGGTTCCCAAGCGCAAAATCAAGCGAAAGTGCAAGGCTCGATCGGCGCTGCCAATGGCGGAACCTCAATGAGAAGCCGAATACATCTTGACGGTGGTGGTCCACGGTGCCGAAGAGGTCGCGTACCAGGAAGTGGTAGGGCCACTCCGCCTCAGAATGCTGAAGCGACCCTGGATCTCCCCGTCGTGAGCTGGGAGAAGTTCCTTCGCGACCTCGAGAACGGCGACATCGAGCAGATCTGCCCGATAGTTGTGTCACCGGAGTCCACAGACTCCTTTGTGAACGCTATGGAGGGCTCACTCAGCATTGGTCACCCTCCTGAGGCCGAGCACAAGACTGCGAAGGAGGAACGCTTCGAGCACCAGTCTCTGGAGGCGCTCCGTGTTTCTGGGAACACGGCCTACAAGCTCGTGAAGGAGTTCATCGATGTCTTCCCAGAAGATGTTCCTGAGCGCCTTCCCGATGATCGTCACGAGATCGATCTCCTCCCTGGCTCGAAGTACTGCGTGACCAGGCAGTGGCCACTTCCTCGAAAACAAGTCGAAGCGATCGACGAGTTCTTCGAGAAGAGCCGGCGGGGGGGGGGCGTGTCCGCGAGAGTTTGTCTCCTCACTCAAGCCCTACCTTCTGAGTGAAGAAGGCTACTGGTGGGTGGAGAATCGTTCACGCGTACAACAAGCTGAACGACGCGACCATCCCAGCGCAAATGCCGATCCCGCGGAAGGATATGGTGCTGGATTCCATGGCAAGCAGCACTATGTTCAGCGGTATGGACATGAAGGATGGCTTCCACCATACCATCATGCCGCTCAAGGATGTACCTCTCACCGGTGTGAGCAGGACCAGCGGAATGCTGTAGGAATGGCTTGTGATGCCACAAGGTCTCAAGAACGCGCCAGACACCTTCAACCGCATGGTGTCGCATGCGCTACAAGCCCTTCGCAGCTTCGCCCCCAGCTACTTCGACGACGTGTTCAGCCACAGCAAGGCCGTCAATGGCCGATCTGCGTTGGAAGTGCATCTGGAACACCTCTGACACATCTTCGAAGCGCTCCGCGCGAACAGTCTATACGCGAACTTGAAGAAGTGTGTCTTCTGTGCTGATGAGATCCCGGTGCTCGGCTGTTACGTGGAGCGGAATGGAGTCCGCGCCGATCCCGAGAAGATCACCCCAATCGGTCAGTGGCCGACACCGAAGAATCAGAAGGATCTTCGACAGTGGCTCGGCCTCGCCACTTACCTTCACCAGTACACGCGGAACTACGCGGAGCTGGTGCGTCCACTCACGCAGCTCTTTAAGAAAGACACCGACTGGGTGTGGTCACAGGAGCACCACTCCGCATTTGAAGCCGTGAAGAAGAGCCTGGAAGAAGCGCCGATCTTGGCGATACCCAACTCCATCAAGCCGTTTCATGTGGTCTGCGATGCGAGCAACCTCGCGATTGGCTGCGCTTTGATGCAGTTCGACGATGAGGAAAGAGAGCGCGTAATTAGCTATCAGTCGCGTCAGCTCAAGTCCGCCGAGCAAAACTGTCCGGTCCATGACAAGGAGCTCCTCGCGATGCGCTACACCCTGGTGAAGTTCCGGGTGTATCTCCTTGGGGAGAGCAGCTTCGTGATATACACGGACCACGCCTCTCTGCGAACGGCGGTCAAGAGTTCATCACTCTCGCAACGCATGGCGCGCTGGTTGTCCTCCTTCGCGGACTACAACTTCGTTGCCCACTACAAGCCAGGCAAGTCGAACATCCTTGCGGATGCCTTGTTGCGGCGCCCCGACTACGAAGCTCGTGGTGGCACTCCGCCAGCAGAGGAAGACGACGAAGAGTGCGCAGTTTGCGCGGCTGAAGGCGCGGCCTCGACTGCTGTGTCGGCCACGACCAATCTGTGGGACCACATGGCGTTGGCGACAATGCGCGACGCCCACTATGGTCCGCTGTATTGGTATCTTCAAGACCCAACTGACGCGAACTTCAAGAAGGTGCCGCCGTTTCTCCAGGCCGCGCAAAGTCGATACCACGTCAACGAAAAGGTTATCGTCTACCAAGTCGACACCGAAAAAGCCCCTCGCTCCGTGGTTCCTGGCGATGAAGCTCTTCGTTCGCGCATCATCCACGAATATCATGACGGTGCAGCGGGCGGACACTTCGGGCGCGAGAAGACATTCGCCGTGTGTCGCGTGACTTCTACTGGCCTCGCCTGTATCGCACCCGCAGACTGACGGACAAACGGAGCGGGTCAACCGCGTCCTTGGCGATGTCCTCCTGAGTTACACGACGTCAGTGGAGTCGTGGGGCGACCTCCTTCCGATGGCTGAGTTTGCCATCAACAACGCTGTCCACGCTTCGACCGGCATGTCGCCTTTCTTCATTTTGTCGGCGCGCCACCCACGCGTTCCTGCTTTTTTTGGGAGCGACCAGGATCGCTCCGCGCCTGGTGGGGGAGGGAAGTCAAGCCGTGATCCCGTCGTGACTCCGTCAGCAGCAGCTAGGGACGATGTGCTCGCCCCAGGTTTGACGCGCAGCTAGACTCAGATGCCGACAGCAGAAGCTCCTGCCATGACACCGATCGCTCGTTGGACATCACGGGAACCGATACGTCCCCTCGGTGATGGTGACGGTTATACCGCCACTAGTGTATCCCGCCCGAGTGACATTGATACGTCGAATGAGCCCGTCGGGAACTTTGCAAGCAATGAGGAGCCGACTGGGCGCAGCGCCAACGAAATCGACAGAGCCAACGACCTCCTTCATCGACAAGGTGTGATTCGCTTCGTACGTGACGCCATAGCCCACGCTGTGGACAAGCAGAAGGAGCAAGCAGATCGTCGCGGTCGTGGAAACCTGAACAGCTACAACATTTGGAGAGCGTGTGTTGCTCTCCACGGATGGTGTTGCTCCTGACTCCGTGACAATCGTGGGCGCAAACAAGTTGCTGCCGCGGTTCATTGGACTATTTCGTGTGGTGTTTAAGAGAGGTGACGCGTACACCAAAAGGGTTGCGTTTGCACCCCACGTTCAACGTGTGCCGATTGAAACGTTACCACGCATATACGCAAGACATGCAAGGAGACACGCATATCACGACCGAGGGGGCTCATACTGGGAGCTCTGGTGCTTCTTCTTCGGAGGCTCAACTTCAGGGAGTCCCTCACGGCGACGGCGATTCTGCTCCTTCAGCGCCGAATGAGACTGCTTCAGAGACTCCAGCTGTCCCCTCAGGTCGAACACGGTCTTGCTCAAGCTCTCAAGGTTCTCTTCGTTGTCGCGCACGTCACCCTGAGCCGTGTCCGTCTCCGCGGATAGGATCTGAACCCTCTCCCTCAGATTGCTCAACTCCTTCGCCACCTCAGAATGCTCGACGTCGCCTCGAGGAGTCGCCTGGTCCGATTTCGGGTGACCTTCATACCTACGCCGGCTCAGGGCGAACGTCTGGTACGTGGCCCTGAGGAACGCCAGTCTCTGTGATCCGAGCGCTCGGCTTGATGCGGACTCTGGAGCGGCTGCTCGTATGAGCGCCGCTCCCTCGGCATTCGTTCGCGACGGTCCACCTCCGCTTGTTGACTATCATGGCGTACGTCGCTGGATTGTCGATCGGGTCGTCGATCACGAAGATCCCCATCATCCCGGAGCGCTAGGAGTCGCTCCACGAGCCACGCTCCGAGCTCGCGTAGCTACCGCGTGCGCTGGCTTAGAAATCTCTCCGAACGCTGATACGTGGGAGCCACACCAACATCTGCACGATAACGTCCCGGATGTGGTGGCCGAGTATGAAGCGGCGTGCTTGACGCGCGCCCAACTTGACTAAGTGCGCGACGATAAGAACCGATCGCGCAGCGAAAGGCGCCATCGATGTGGCGCTGGCGAACCTCGCCGTTCCAGTCGTCCATGCTGCTTCTTGTGATGTACCCAGAGACGCACCAGCAATCGCCACCGATCGCTTCGACGTAGTAGACGCGATCTTCCTCCCAGCACATGTGATGCACTTCATCCCGCAATCCAGATAGCGAGTATTGACAACGTTCAGCCTCCCGAGCTTCGATCACCGCGTAGATGTCCTCGACGAGTGAGCGCCGTACGAAGGCGGTCCAGGAATAAGTGAGGCTCGACACGCTTACATTCACCCGCTTGCGAAACCCTGAACGGAAGCGAATGAAGAGTCGTTTCGCCTCCTCCAGCGGAATCGTCAACGCGGCTGGAAGCTGGTACAATTCAAGCGGGCGCAAGAATTTGTCAAGGGGCCGCCGGCGCGCGGCCCCCGATATCGCGTGTAGTCCTGGTCTTTGCTAAGCTTCTTCTGAATTGCAAGGAGATATCCCATTTGGATCGTACAATTTCTGCAATCTACTTCTCCCTTCGTGGTGCGACCCTCTATTTGTATTGAGCTTCAATATCTGCGGTGAAGTGGTCAGAAAGGAGGTGGGTTCCTTATTATCCAATACTAGTGAGGAGACGCCCCACTAATATCTGCCACTCACGTGTAAGGGAGGGCCCATTACCCCCCTCCTCCTGAAAGTGCACCCTCGGGTGCACAAATACAATATCTCCTAAACGTGCAGGTAGAAATGAAAAATCAGAAAGCCGGACTGAGTGATGTTCGCGGACACGACGCGAAGAAGAATCCAACGGAGGTGGCGAGCAAGCGCTTACGATCCAGAACGCGGCGAAGACAACAGGTGAGGCGACGACTTCTCCTGCGACAGCAATGACGGCAACTCCTGGCGCGGCAACAACATCAGCCGAGCCAACGACAGCGACGGCTCCAGCGGCAGCGATAATGGCGGCGAACGTGATCGCGGCGCCGACAACAGCTGCGAAAGCGGTAACAACGACTTCGGCGGCAGTGACAACGGTGGCGACTACAAGCGCGGCATCAACAACAACTGCGGCGGAGGCCGTGGGGTGTGTGGCTTCAACGGCGTCGACAGCGGCAGTGACAGTGGGGGCGACAAACGCTCCCAAGCCGACGGTAATGGCATCAGGGGAGACAAACACCCCCCCTGCCGGCGGCAATGACCGCGACTGGAGATTGTGGCATTATGAATTTTTCGTCGAAGGTACTTTGGTCGATTCCTCGCGAACCGTAAAAGAGCTCTCTAAACGCACACTAGGTATCAACTGGTTCAAAAGTCTGCAGTCGTTCCTTGTCGGATATATCAAAAGCATCATCGTCGGTCTTATGGAGTTTTCGCCGAATATACATTGTTTTGCTTGCTCGTAAACAGTAATGCAGTTGTTTCAACAGACACTGCACCGGCAGATTAAAAAAGCTGCATTTTCTTCTTGTCGGGTATAACATAAAATCAGTGGAGGGGACCCCCATAGGGTGCGCCATAGGTAGCATGCCACTTATCAATAAGTTAGTTCATCTCTTTTTATAATTCCCAAAATTCCACATCCACCTCGTAATTACATTTTGGACACACGCTACTACCACCAGGTACCTGTTTAATTACGAGTAGATTACGGTGGAAATACAAGTAGCAGCAAGAAATCTGGTCTGCGACAATTTTCGCAGCTGAGCGGGGTAGGGCCGAATGTATTATTTTCCCAACGGGCATATTTTCCCGCTGCTTCTCTTTTCCAAATTTTGAAACTGGGAAGTGCGCCATTCTGGATTGATTGGCATTCGCGAATTTCCCCCCAAACCGCCAGGTCAGGCCACTCGCGAAATCCAACAGAGTGAACGTCGCAGAGAGTGAAGGTCTCCTGCGTCGTGGGCGTCTCCAGCTTTTGAGGGAAGGCAACGGCAGCATCTCCGGCCTCTGAAAGGCAGCCCACACGAGCGACAGGCATCCATGGTGTGTAAATTTCGCAAGCATATCTGTGATTTGGTTTGTATTTTACGTGCGCGGGCAATTTTCTAACGTGGCGACGGCTTTTCCGTTCATTTCAGAATTCACCCAGTTCTGGAGACGACGAATACGACTCAAGCTGGATCAAGAAGCTCAAGGCGGAGGGCAAGTGGAAGGAACACATCAAGGCAAAGTGTCTTCGGGTCCGTGCGTTCGGCCGTGCGCAGCAGGAGGAGCGTCGCGAGCGGAAGCGGAAACGTGCGGAGCGTGAGACCGCTGGCAAGGCGTTCGCGACTGCGATTGTGCACGCCGCGCGAGAGAAGTACGTTGCCCGGCTGATTCGAGAAGGCAAGGAAATCCTGCTCGTGACGCAGCAGGCTATGAAAAAGCAGCGTAAGGTTGCGGCCGCTGCGAGCGGCGAAGACAGCGGAAGTGAAGGCCTCGAAGCGTGGCGACGCGCTGCAGAGCAGAAACGTCTTGAGGACAAAGACGCAATCGCGCTTGCTGCCGCTCGATCAGACGAAGGTATCATGGAATCTGAAGACGAGCCCTCAACAGCGATGATCCCGATTATGACGACGCTGGAGATGATGATGAAGTCGACGACGACGAGAGCGACGCGAGCGATACTGATGATCTACCCCTGGCTCCACTGGAATTCCCGGACGAAAACCAGGAAGCCGAAGACGAGAGCGACGGGAGTGATTCCGTAGATCTACTCTTCGCGCCACCGGAAGACCCGGAAGAAAACCCGGAAGCTGACGACGCCATTGAGACACGTCTGTTGGGCTCGATCATCCAGCGTGGCAAGACTGGCGCCTTTCTCGACGACTTCCCGTCGCGATGGTCTTCGTGGGTCCGGTTTGAGGAGCATTTCGGCATCTTCTGCGCTGAAACGTACCAGCGTTTCCCAATTCGCTCGTCCACGAAGGTCTCTCACCGGAACGCTCAGATCCTGAAGAGCAAGAAGAACGTGTCTGGCGCAGTTCCCGAGAGCTGGGAGCATTATTGCAGAACGTACGTGTGTACTCATGGCCATAAGTACGTCTCCAGAGGAAAAGGACTCCACCAGCACTGGTTGACGCGATTCACAACGTGCACCGCCAAGGTTAACTGCACTATAACATGGGGCGGGAAGGAGCACGGGTGGTATCTGAGCGTCCTGGCGAAGGGGTGCCACAATCACGACACGAGCGAGCACCTTTTGGCATATTATGCTGAGAATCGGAGGATCCAGGACCCGGCGCTGCTGGGCAACGTGCGCCAAATGCACGAGACCGGATCGCACGCGCGCGGAATCCTGAAGTACTTGCGCCAGCGGACGGGTACGTTCTGTGATGAATTGTTTTGATGTTGGTGCATGGATTCAGTCTCACATTTCATTATGTTGTGTGCGTGTTCTCTTTAGGCAAGGCGTGCAACCTCCGAGACGTCCATAACCTCATCCAATCTCTCAAGAATGAAGCGAAGAAGAACACAACCTGCTCGGAGCGCACGGAAGCTATCCTTCGAGAGTTCTGCGATGAGGACGCGGGGAATTTGGCGGAGATCATGGTCGACGCGAAGTCGCGAGTCGTTCA
This sequence comes from Nothophytophthora sp. Chile5, assembly GCA_001712635.2. Lineage (NCBI taxonomy): Eukaryota > Oomycota > Peronosporomycetes > Peronosporales > Peronosporaceae > Nothophytophthora > Nothophytophthora sp. Chile5. The sequence goes on along the minus strand of MBAC02003222.1, from coordinate 7,148 downwards.
AGTGGTTGTCTTTCAGTCGGCACGCATGAAACGGATGTTCAAGGCGTTTCCAGAAGTCGTGCTCGTAGACACGACGCACGGCACGAACCGTAACAGGTACAAGCTCTTCAGCTTCGTCGTGCATGATGTCTTCGGAAAGGTATGAAGTGCTTCGCTATTGCTACACACATGTATACCGCACGATAACAGGAATAATACTGGATGCTGATCATTCACACATTGCGCTCTTTGACTTGATGAACATGAAGGGCCAGTACGTTCACCATGCGCTGGTTGTGAACGAGACGAAGCCTAACCTGCGCGGCGCCTTTGAGGTGTTCAAAAAGAACAATCCGACATGGACACAGATCCAGGTTCTCGTTAGCGACAAAGCCTTTCACGAAAAGGCGGTGCTGCAGACGGCGTTTCCCCAGGCGCGACAGCATCTTTGCCACTTCCACGTGCAAGAGTGGTTGTTCAAACAAGTTGGACGGCTGGCGACAGGCACCACGGACGAGAAAGACATCCTGAAGAGCTCCATGACGGCGCTCATGCGCGCGGTGAGCACCGCCGAATACGATGCGCAGAAGGATGTGCTACTCCAGAAGCTCAACGGGGACAGCAGCCACCCACTCTTCAAGTTTTTCATCGACAACTGGGACTCCTGCAAGGCGGAGTGGGTCATGTACCTGCGTGCAGACGTGCCACACCTCCAGAACAACACCAACAACCGAATCGAGGCGAAGTGGGGGTCCATCAAGAAGATGATCAAGCCCAGCTTCGAGATTGATGATATTATTCCGACCCTCATCACGTTTCAGCAATGGGCAGAGGAGCTGTATCTCCAAGAGATTTACCGCGTGGGCTCGCGTCCCGTCATGGATGAGGATTCAGAGCTTTCGTCACTGGCTGTGCAGGTCAGTGAGCATGCTTTCGGTTTGGTGGAGAAGGAGTACAAGTTTGCTGCAAGTGGAGATGCGGATTACGACGTGCAAACTCCTGGGGACGGCACCGCACAGGTGACGAGTCGCGCGACTCTTCATGAGCATGTCGTTGACTTGAAGGTGAGTCGTCTACATTCTGGTGTCATTTCCGGTTTTCCGGTATACCCACCTGTATCACTACCCTTTCTGGTGTTTCCGGTATTTGTCTGGTATGCATTTCTGTACCCTCTAGCGGTACTCTTGTACCTGCACCTTCAATCGGACACTGCTTCTCCCGTGCCGTCATGTATTTTACTTCAGACGCCACAACGATAATGAGACTGTGATGCCTCCGCTGTCGCTGTACTCGCAACGGTGGGCTCTCCGCTGTCCCGATAACGACATCAGCATTGGGGAGGTGAATGGAGGTGGTGTCGGAGTTCGAAGCGTGGCCAGACCAAGTCGTGACTACGCGGCTATGAAAAGCTCGGATATGTACTCGCACTCCAAGGCGCTCATGGAGAAAATCAACGACGTGATGTCCTTGCAGACAAAGCCAACCTACAAGGTCGCATTGGGTTGGCTCAGGCGGTTCTACGACGACCTGAAGGCTGGCAATGTTAGCAGCATGGGCAAGGCGGCGTGACAGCGAATCAGTTGGCTATTGTAGAGGTTCCAAGAAGGATCACCAACCCGGCGACACCGACATCAGTAAAGCCAGTGAGTGAAGCAACTGCAACAGAGGAGATAGCAGATGATGAACCAATCGATCCGGTCGAAGGTGACGAAGAGCAAGAAGATAAGGCTCCAATCCCGCCAGCGACCCCTGTATCAGCAGCGCCAGCAACCCCCGTGCCAACAACAACCGCGCCAGCAACACCGACAACTCCCTTGCCAACATTGCAGCCAGTTGGAACTTCAGAAGTGACCGCGTTCATCTTTGCGTCCCCACCCAAACGCACCGGCCTCGCCAGAAAGAAACAACGGATAGCGGATCGCTCAACACTGCTACGTGAGGCGCGAGCACTAGCAAAGCGCATCCGGGATGACAAGCGTCACCGCGCGGTGACGCTGGATGACGTTGACGTGCTTTTGGACGGATTCTACAGCATGCAATTGGCCGAGAAGGTGGTGGAGGAGCTGACTCTACCTACTGCGGAAGTGTTCAAGCCTCTGGATGTACGCTACTTCAATGTCGGCCAAGAAATACCTGTGGTGAAGGCGTCGCCTCCGCTGGACAAGATCGAGATGGCGATTCGTGCGATCCAGTCTAAGAATTCCAGCAGTGAGCTTCTGGCAACGTGGGCCGATTATGGCGCTCTTACGATAGACCAGTTGAAGCTTCTGGAACGCATCGTACATGCGAAGAACAACTTCCGTGATGCCAGAAGGTGCGTGGTGTGGATTGATCGTGCCACGTGGGTGGAGAGCGACATCTGCCCGCCCTTCCAGGACACGCGCTGGGTGACGAAGGTGAGTCCATGTTGTTCATTGCGATTACATTATGGAATACCGGAATGAAACCGGATGGTAATACTGGAAAGTTCTAACGCGTTTTGTGGTGCTTATGTGTCCTTCAGGAGGAGCACAAAGGTATGGTGAAGGACATGAAGCTCGGTACAAGTCTGGTGGCAGGAGAAGCGACGCCAGGGGCATCGATCTTAAGGCTGCGGGAGAATCTATGGCTCAACACAACTATCATGGCAACGGCCATGGTACGGATGTCGAAGCCGTACGGGTACATTGGGGTTGTGAGCCCAGCATACCACGGCTTTGCAAGTCTGACAAAGAAGAAAGAGATCGCCGCCAGCTACGGTGCCTTCGAGTCTGAGAACAAGCGCATCATTGGCGTCTTGAACTTCCACGGCACCCACTGGGTTGCGTTCTTCCTCGATCGGGAGACACAAGTTTGCCAGATGTTCGACCCATTGCAGTCGTCGGCGACTTACGAAGCTATTCAGACGAGCGTACGCTACACAATGGAGCCGCTACTCAACATGACGGACAAGATCACCTACGAGGAAATCGATTGGTGCACGCAGAAGGATGCAGATTCGTGTGGCTTGTGGTGCCTCGTTATTCTGGAGCTCCTGTTGACCAAGAAGCCTTGGAACGACTCACTGTACAAGCTCGTGCCGTACCTCCGCCTGCGTCAACTCTACAAATGCATCGAGTGCCTGAACCACGTGACCATCGATGATGATTGACCACTGCAGTCGCCCAAGCGTTTGAGCTGAGCGCACTGCATGAAGAGAGGTGCTATTTCTTACCAAGAAGACTTGGAACGATTCCACTTGATAGCCCTTGCTGTGTCCCCGCCTGCGGTTGCTCTTCAACTACATCCAGCGCCTGATTCTCGTGACTCCTGATGATGATAGAGGCCCACATCCTCTCCTGCGTTTGAGCTGAGCCCGCCATATTTTCTAACTTCAATATACGTCTATGTCCCGTCACACGGCTGCCCAACGCTCTCGTGACATGATCACTGCAGCTACATTTAGAAATACCGGAACAGCGACAAAAGTGATACCAACCACAGGTGCGCGCGAAACGACCAAGTACCCAAAGTGTCTACATTTTAGAAAAAGGGGAAGGCGAATAATACCGAGGAGATTAGCTTCGTCATAATTGCCCGTTTACTTCAATAACTTTTTAAATAACAGGGTAAATATAATTTATCAGCTGTTTTCATTAGTCCATAATCAGTCCATTTTTCGTTGCTTACCGTTATTTTTAAAATAGAAGAGTTTACTGTACTCTTTTTTTCTGGTGGTAGTAACACGTGCCTACATTTTGTGCACTTCACGCGAACTTCGAAATTTCTCCAAACGTTATACTAACTTTTATCGTCTCTTACACTAAATACGATATTAGAGGTTTTCCAAGTAGGTTGCTCGTGAATGGTGTATAGAATGATAATATTATTGAATGCACAAAACTCACGGTAATCATACTGCGTACCTAGTGAGTACTTATGACCGTACATAACGTTATGCGCACCTAAGACCCGGCATTGTTCATCGCTTTATCACCATTTCAGTAGAATATCGACGATGGGAGTGCAATATTAGTACAGATAAATTTGAGCAATTATTTAGTAGCCCAGCAGTATAAAGTGTATGTAGAGAGTGATTAGGTGTCGGTACTGAGGGCAATAACCGGTAAACCCGGCCACATATAAGTGGGGTACTTTAACAATAATGAGACGGTGGCTGCTCCGCAGCCTCCTTCTGCAAAGGATAGCAGCTATCCCAGAAATATATATACCAATACCAAATATTACTTCAAACATATAAAAAGGCACCAGGTGTATACCTGGATGTATACCAGAATCTATGCATGCAGATACTCCCGCTATCAACATGGAAGATGACCGCAGTCTATGCGTGTAAATGCTTGATAAGTTCATGACCAGTCAAAGCTTAATGCATTTCTTTAGCGAGGGAAACCTTGACAGGGAGAAACAAATCTCAGCATGCATCACGCAAATGCTAGTCAGCAAGCGCGTTGGACGACTGACTGATGCAGCTCTTCCTGTTGTGGCCAACTTGCTTGCATATTCTGCGCCGTCGGATTTGCTTCCTCAGAGATTTCGTTGCCTGCTGAGACTTCTTCTTTGGGCAGCCACGATTTTTCGGGATTACGGGAGCATTGCATTCACCACCAGTAAGTGCCTCCTTGAGCGCTAAAGGCAAAATGATAGTCCGCGTTCGCTCTGCGTTGGTTTCTTGAAAGGCTGACGTTTCCCAGGAAGCACAACATTTTGTCATCTCGGTCAACCTACCAGCGTGCTTGAGCGCGAGCGAAGCGTGAACACAAGAGGCGCCGACGTGCTCGAAATATCCACACAAGCATTTTACCACACCGTCATTGGGTTGAAGTGTATGGCTCCTTCGAATAGCTCTCTCTGCATTCATCCTGGTATACACCCTGGCGCATTTTTTTTGTTTTTGAAAATTTTGCTATATCTTTCGAGTATATTTTTATATAAATGGATTTTTCGAATATATTGAGCCCCCTGGAACAATCGTAAGGATTGGCATCCCGACGATGAAATTCAAGGATCTGATTGGTCGATCAGGATAAGGACATGTCCACTTATAGAGTAAGCTATCTCCCCTCACTGCGAATATTTCCGATCGCATTGCGCTTGGCGATCAAGTCGCTGCAGATCGCCCCGATTTTTGTTTGCTGCTTCCTTCAATGGAACTGGTGGCGATTAGCTTTACTGATACAATGCACAAAGGGCATTCCCCATTTAATGCCGTCACTGCATCTCAGCATCACCCTGCTGCTTCGCCTTTTTCGCGAGGTTTGTACGATTGGCGGCGATAGCGACCCCAGCGACCAGTCGCAGCGGGCACAGATGCTTGCCACTGATGGACCCGTTGTATTGCCGCTGCACGCGAAAGTGGCGGCTCTTTTTCTGATAGAATGCTTCCCGTAGTCGCTCGTTTCATTGCCACCGACAATTTTCTTACTGGCCGCACCGAACCGCTTTTTATGATTGGATCCACGGAAGAGGATGCCTGTTCCGAGGGTTGAATGGCAGGCAAGGTAAATGGCCAGCGCCGTAACGACGGACGTTGCAGGACTCATCGGGTTAGCGTACACGCGGCGTGGGGTTTTGGCGCTCCGCCCTTCTTGATCCGTCTTCGCCTTGTAGAAAATGCAGGAGATAGCACCATCAGCACTGACAAAGTGCTGGGAGCTCAGTGACTCGATGGAAACCGATCTGCACACCAAGTTCCACTGAGCCGTTCGAAACAGGTGCGTAAAGCCCCCATCGTCGCGGGCGAGCGTCCTGCGACACAGGTCTCTGTACGTAGAATACGGCATGGGCTATTTGCCGCTGTGTCGCGGTCCAGTGGTTTGGTTCTTGGTAGCCTCCATGCGACGGAGTCCAGCGTATAGGGTGGTTGATTTCTTGCCGGAAAAAGCCGTTGGGGCTCAACATCGAGTTCTTGATACACATCGTTCATTGCGCGGTGGTACCCGCGAAGCGTGGAGGCTTTGAACAGAGGTGCGCTTGCAAGCGATAAACTTGTCAAAATGGGCAGGCGTGAAATGAGCGACATCGGGTTGTCCAGGTGTGTCGATGTAAAGAACCTCAGTATCCTTTTCTTCGCCAGAAAGTCGCAAGCCCACTTCTTGATCACGCATTTGCGGGAGCTGTAAGCAGCCTATGTCGAGGGAGCAATGGCCGCTTTGCGAATCTCATCGGGTGAAAGGTATCCGGGATACATCGAGGTGTCTTGGATTTGTGAGGCCTCGTGCTTCATCATGTATGTGGTTGTTCTGAGAATGGCGCCTGTTCTCAATAAGAAGATTTTCAAACACGCACGAAAAGTGGTATCTTACCTGTAGCGCTACACCACTACGATTTTCCAAAATAATCAAAGTTTTTTTTTCCTCAATACAATTGCCAAGTCTATAGAGGGTCACGAAAAAATCTGATTTGAAGAAAAAGCACGATCCCAGCCTTACGAAAGTGCCATCCAGACCGCTCCACAGCTTGCGAAAGGGCAGGATTGGTATATATTTCCCACTCAAGTACATCTTTTCCAGTCCAAGTTCACAAAGAACAAAGCCAAATTGACAAAGAACAAATCCAAATTCATGTATTCAAATTACAATGCACAAAGAGCAAAGTCAAATTCATCAGCACTTCGAAAAGGAATAGATTTTTAGTATTCCGTTTGATAGGCTCATTGGCGAGCCAAAATTCGCGCTGTTCCGCTCAATCACTTCGCGCCAACTCCGCACAAGCGGTTGGCCACAGCTCCACCAATTGCCTGTTAGTCGCTGTGGTTCCGCCAATGGCGAGCTAGAGTCCATTTCTCCTATGGGCTCGCAGCACTGCCATCCAGCACATTCTGCATTAGCGAGCTCCTTGCTCACTTTCCAACTTGCTATCTTCCAGCAATGCCAACTCACTACAACCGCTACACTCTCGAGACCAAGCTCCGTATCCTGGAGGCTGCACATACTGGAGGCGACTGGGAGGCCATCGCCGAAACCAACAATGTCAACTTGAATACCGCCCGTTCTTGGCTTCGCCGATACCGGAGCTGTGCGGACGCGACGAGGCCTGTCGCGCGCGGCGGCAAGCGAACGACGAAGATGACAGATGAAGGCGTGGCCTATCTGCTGTCTCTGCTCTCGATCGACTCGGATTTGACACTGTGCCAGCTAGCTGACCTGCTTAACACGGCATGCTCCATCTCTGTCTGCCCGCAAACCATC
>MBAC02003216.1:0-10686 GCA_001712635.2 Nothophytophthora sp. Chile5 | reverse complement strand
ACGTGTCCAAGGACTACGACGCGGCCGTCGAGTGCTTCAAGGCGGCGACCAACGAGCGGCCGGACGAGTATGCGCTGTGGAATAAGATTGGAGCGACGCTGGCCAACTCGGCTCGCTCGTCGGAGGCAATCCCCGCCTACCATCGGTACGTTTGGTGTTATCGCTGTGGCTGTGCTGTTGCTGGAGTATGCGTATGAATTGCTTACAAGTCGTTGCTTGGACTGCGATGCAGCGCGCTGGAGCTGAAGCCTCGCTACGCGCGCGGGTGGCTGAACCTGGGCATCAGCCACGCCAATCTCGGGAACTACGAGGAGGCCACGAAGTGCTACCTGCAGGCGCTGAGCTTGAACAACCGCGCCGACCACATCTGGAGCTATTTAAGAATCTGCTTCACGTGCATGGAGCGCTTCGACCTCGTGAAGGTGGCGGACACCAGAGACATCGCCCACTTCCGCGACGAATTCAAGCTCATCGATCTCTAGGCGCGTCATGCATACCACTCTGTCGCCGCCTTCCGTCCATCCGACCCGTAAGAAGAAATGCTTTACTTCTACACCTCAAGGGAAGACGCTCGTGTTGCCTTGATGGAGTTGTGCCTTCGTAGAATAGATCTCCGCATTGAAGTATGGCCGATGGCTCCGAGAACATGAACGTGGCGTGTAATTTACTCACTTTGATTTGGTCGAAAGCGAAGATATTTGACAGAGAAGCGATCGCTGAAAGGGCGCGTCCTTTGCTGGGTCTGCTCGCTCGCTATCTTGCATGCGTCGCTCCTGCATATCACCCAGCATATCCCCACTTCCCTTCTCCACCAACAGACCCGCCTTCCTGCCCAGCGACGGCCGCCTCGTCAAGCGCGATGCCCACCACGAGCGTCATGTCGCCGTTCGATCGGCTGCGAGAGCTGGAGAAGAAGCGCTTCCACACGGAGCGCAGGGGACAGGTGCCCGTCATGGACGCCGAGACCCTGCGCGAGCTCTGCCTGGACAACGACGGCTACGAGACGCCCGAGCTCAACGACAACCTGTACGCGCACTTCCGCGGCTTCCAGCGCATCGAGGGCCTGGACGCGTACTTCAACCTCAAGGCGCTGTGGCTCGAGTCTAACGGCCTCACCAAGATCGAGAACCTCGCCCCTCTCGTGAACCTGCGGTGCCTCTACTTGAGCAAGAACCTCATCGAGAAGGTGGAGAACCTGCACCATTTGCGCGAACTCAACACGCTGGACCTGAGCGAGAACCGCATCGAGTCGCTTGCGGGGCTGGCCCAACTGCCCAATCTGGCGTCGCTTAACGTATCTCGCAACCGCCTGACCACGAGTTCCCACCTGCAGGAGCTGGCGCAGTGTCCCCAGCTCAACAACGTCGACATCAGCCACAACCTCCTCGACGACCCGGACGCGCTTCAGGTGCTCATGGCGGTCCCGCTGCTCAAGGCGCTCCGCATCACGGGCAACCCCGTGGTTTCCAGCACGCGCTCGTTCCGCAAGACGTACATCGCGGCACTGCCCGGCTTGTCGTTCCTGGACCGACCCATCTTCCCCATCGAGCGCGCCGCTGTGACGGCGTGGCAGCAAGGCGGCCTCGAGGCCGAGCGCGAGGCCAAGCGCGCGTTCGTGGACCGCGAGAACGACGAGCGCCGCCGCAGTCTGCAGGAGTTCCGCGACTGGCAGGCGGGGGTGCGTGCGCGCCGAATCAAGGAGCTGGAGCTGGAACGCGCGCAGAAGCTGCTGGCGGCGACGCCCGAGCAGACGGAGGCCGAGGCGGAGGCAGCAGACGTCGACTTGCGAGGCTTCCGGGGAATCACGAAGCAAGAATACGCCGCAATGGACGCCAGCGAGCGCGCGAAGTGGGATGCGCGCATCGAAGAGGCCCACGCACACGCCCAGCAGGCCAAACGCCAAGTTCAGGGCGATGGCGTGGAGCAAATGGGGGCCAAGTTCTGGGCCACCTCGAAGCCCACGCAGCCAGTCGACGAAGACGACTCGAAAGACGGAGATGACACGGCAGAAGAGCCTCCATCTGATGCGACTCCCTTACCTGAACCAGATTGCAAGATCGTGGGCAGCGACGACACGTCTCCGCCGGTCGAAGCTGTCGACAGTCGCGCCTCGGGCAAAACCGAGATGTCGGAGCGCCTTGCCCAAGAAGTCGAACGCCTCTCGCTGGCCGCCGAGGCGGGCGCTTCTGACCAGACGGCGAGAGGAGCGCACGATTTGACGGCGGGCAACGGGGCGATTAACGAGGCCCCCGTCGTGCATCGCGAACTCGTCAACAGCCCCACGGCTCTGTCCGCGTCGTCGTCGTCGTCGTCGTCGTCGTCGTCGTTGCCACCGGATCTTCCGCCCCCTGCGCTGGCCGAGCCTTCGGTGTTTGATGCGACCGTTCGTCTCGGACGCAGCAGTGGAGACACGGAGCCCCGCGAGAGTTGGACGCAACTGCAGCAACGCGCCTGCGCCGCACCCTGCGTCGTCCGTCCGCACCAATTGCCCTCGGTATTCGCGGTGAGTGCTTGATTAGAGTACAGCTCCAGAGCGAGCTGCGGTGACTGTCGCTGCCGTGTGATTGTTGCTCTCGTTCGCTTACTGACTATGCAACGACTGGTTGTGTGGATGCAGGCGGACGACGAAGAGCGGGCGGAAAACTCGACGGATCATGCGGACAGCGACACCGGCGCCTCGCCTGTGCGCGCCTTGAGCCGCGCGGAGATCCTGCGCGAACTGGGTGGCGCCCCCGTGGCTCCGGACCGCAGCTCGAAGCCAGGGCGGGAGGCCGCCGTGCCGCCCCCAGCGCCAACTCCAGCTTCAAGTCGGAACGGATCCGCGCCACCCACGAAGCTGGCGCCGCCTCCCTATACAAACGTGGGCGCTCTGGACTGACGACAAAACGTGCGCGTTTGTGGGGCGCGCGCTGCTGAACAGAAACACAGCGCTGCCAAAAGGTGAAGCTGCTTGCGTGCGTGGGTTAGGAAGTTCCGCAATAAAAGCCAATCAGCGTGCCGAATCTTCTTCTCGAGGGCTGTGATTGGTGCGCGCGCACCTGATCTCTGGCGCCCGCCAAGCGTGGATTTCCGCCCAACAGGTCGAAACGGTGTTTGCGACACGCTGCAGTTGTCGTTGATCATCCGCTGCCCGCACCGCCGCCTGTCGCTCTGGCTCGCGACTTGGTGAAGCAGCGCGCGCACTCACTCCAACTTGACCGAATTCCGCGGAACGCACAACCGAAAGCCGCGCAAAGGCAACGAACGAGCCAACCGCCGGATAGCCAACCGACCCCCGCAGGAATCGAAGCGCGAGGATGTGGCTGCTGCTGCTGCTGGGGCTGCTGCTCCTGGGCGCGGCCGCCTGTGCGGCCTTCGTGGCCTTCGGCGACGCGCTGGTGACGCTTCTGCTGCGCCAGTTCGCGGCGTCGGCCGTGGGCGCCCAGTTCTCCGTGTCGTGGTCGGTGCGCGACGGGTCCTTGGAGCTGCGCAATCTGGTGGTGGGCAAGGCCGCGCTGCCGCAGCTGGAGCCGCTGATGGGGCTACCGCTGGGGCTGGAGCGACTGGAGATGGCGCAGTTTCTGCTGGTCGTGCCGCTCTTTGAGCGCGTGGCGCGGGTGCTGCGCGGCCAGCCCAGCGCGCCGGACCAGAAGCGCCTGGAGTCCACGGTGCAGGTGGCCGGGCTGCGACTCGGCCTCACGCTGCAGGCCGCCGAGCAGTGGATGTGGCTGCGCGACGAGAACATGGAGCGATGTAAGGAGGCGGTGAAGCAGGCGGCGGCCGCGCGGCTGGCGCGAGTGAACACCTGGACGGCGGCGATAGCGCAGAAGCTGAAAGACCTCGCGAGTCTCCGCCAGCTCATCCACAAGGCGGAGACGAGCAGGGCGACGACCACGAAGGGAGACGCGCCGCCGCCTGCCAAGCCAGCCTTCTGGCACCTGTGGGTGGACGAGCTGCTGGATTCGTTTGCGCTGGTGGTGCGATCCTTCTCGCTCTCGATCCGCGACGAGTTTTCGGGGTCCAACGTGGGCGTGTCGCTGGCCCTCTTTGAGATCGGCCGCAGCGGACCCAGCGACGACCGACGAAAGCGCGTCCTGAAGCTCGTGGACTACGAGATGGTCCTGAACGCGAAGCCTGGCGGCAGTGCCGACGCCTGCGACCTGATCGCGCCGCTGACGATGGAGATCGGCGTGTTCATGCCGTTTATCTTCCAGTCGCTGGTGATGGGGCAGGGCACGGGCGAGCGCGCGTTCGAGCTGGAGATCGCGTTCGTGAAGGGCCAGCCCTTTGTGATGCAGCTGCGACCCGCGCAAGTCGCCATGCTCATGAGCCTGCTGCAGCCTATCAACTTTTACTACGACTGGCAGACGGCAGCGACCATCGCAGACGATCTGGCGTGTGTGCAGCTCACGCCAGCCGAATCGGAGGAGTACATGGCACTGTTCAGTGAACAGTGGAAGCTGGATAACGAGACGGGCTTCCTGGGTCGAATGTACGCGAACTACAAGCAGAAGGAGGCCATTGCTGCACGACGCGCGCGCCTTGTGGAGCTGGAAGCGAATGTTCTGGCGACGCGACTGCTCTACTTGCGCGCCATCGCCCTCGGATGGGAAATCCCTGAGGCTGGGAAACCGCTGCCTTTTGTTGGCGACGAGGCTCTGGAGAAGGGCAACCTGCGCAAGTTCCTGGAGAATCCCGTGGACCAGTACGTGGACAAGGATAAGATCCCCGAGGTGCCGCCCATGTTTCACGCGTTTCGGCTGTCCTTCAAGATGGCGAAGATGGACTTCCTCCTGCTGGACGACAAGGAAAAGAACTTGATGGTGTTTTTCGTGCACGACCTCGACTTTGAGCTGCGGTACCGCATGACGAAGGTCGCGAAGCAGGACACGGCCGTGGAAATCGCGCTGGATGTCCAACGGTTTGGGTTGCTGGACAAGCGCGGCTCTCCGGCCAATGTGTTCCACCAGCTCTTGGACCGAAACCCAGAGGCGGAAGACATGATGCAGGTTGCCGTATCTCAGCGCGGCGACGGCTACATTGACGTGGCCGTGACGTTCAAGTACTTTTCGCTGCTGCTCGTGTTCGACCCGCTGCTGTGCACCATGCATGCGTTCATGCCGGCGGTCTTCGAAGACGAGAAGGAGCAGATGCGGTTCATCGCCTGCGAGATGGCGGATGCGATGGATTCTCCCGAGCAGCGCGACGCTGCCATGCATCTCTACGTGGAAGATCTGCCGAAACCGTATTCGCCACTGATGTTGTGGGGCATGTCGCTTGGGTGCAACGTTGTGTTGCTGGGCTGCGAGTTCTGTCTCCTTGGGGACTCGTCAACGCTGAAAACGCACGTGCTGGCCTTCACCGCAGACACCAAGCTGCGGATTTTGAGCTCGGAACGCTCGGAGGCGGTGGAATTAGAGCTGGTCGACGTGGCGTTGCAACCGTGTCGCGTCATTTTGCTCGAAGATGCCATCGAACTCGACATCGGCGATGTGCGGACCATTTTGGAACTCGAGGGGGAAGGCATCGATCTGTCTCTTGGGTACAGACTCGCAGTGGGAGACCCCAAGGGAGAATCCGAGTCCAAGTCGAGCGGCGCAGCGTCTGGTTCAACGGGAAAGTCGGCGTCGAGCTTGTGGGGAGTCGCTCGGTCGGCTGCGTCGAAGCAGCAAATCGTGGAAGTGGACCACCCGGAACTTGAGAAGGCAGACGAGCGCTCCCTAGCTCCGACGCGCAAGGAACGCATCAAAGCTGGCGCTCGCAGGAAACTGTCAATGCAGATGTCGGACTTTGCGATCAACTTCGCAGCCAACGATTTGGGCGTCATCCTGAGCATCCTGGCCTCGCTGAATGAATCCTTGAAGGAGGATATTGAGGTCATCAAGCAGCGGGAGGAGCGGGAGACTCGCATCGCCAAGGCGAAGCGGGAGGTTGAAGAGAACCGCTACATGGAGCGACTGAAGGGAGAGTTCAAGCTGCGTGACACGGACGGTGGCGGTTCGTTGGACGTGTCCGAGATTGAAGGCCTGCTGCGAAGCGCGACGAACTGCGAGAACCTGACTAAGGTGGAGTTTGATGCGACTGTGCAAGATTTCGTGAGCATCGTCGACAGTGACGGGAGTGGCGACATCTCCCTAGAGGAATTCGAAAGCGCGCTGAGCCGGAACAAGATCCTGTACACGAGGCTGCATCGTGGCGTCGTCGCGATCACTGGCCAAGAGTATGTTGACCCGAACATGCAGAGGAACAAGGTGCCGTACCTGACGGGGGACAACGCCACTACGCTCGCAAACGCAGCAACGCTGGCTTCGTTTTGGGAGCACTACGAGGAACAGATTGGTGCGACGAGCTCTTCTCTGAATGGCCTGCCTCCCCTTGTCGTCCAGAAGAAAATGGTCCGCTCGTTCAAGAACTACGACTACGCGCAAGAGGCATGGAATCGACTCGTGGTTCCTTCGTTGGTGAAGCCAGGAGAGCAAAGCGCTTGGCTGCTGACCAAGGAAATGAACATGGGCGGCCGTGGAGATGTGATCGATCAGTTGCTGTCGAGTCTGAAGGATGACGCGCATGACCAGTCTTCACTGAACCCGGGGTCGGTCGCTGAGCAGCAGCTGTTTGTGCACACGGTTGTGTCCACGGCGTTCGGCGGCTTTTACTTGCGACTGATCGACAACATGCTGCCTTTGGGGTTGCCCGCGCTCGAAATCTCCCTGGAGGAATTGGGCGTCTACGCAAACTTCTCTGTCTGGGAAGGCGGGTCGTCTGGCGTTGCCACGGATCTCCAAGCTCGCAAGCGGTCGAAGAACAACTTTGGGGTCGGGAAAATCAGCTTCGACGTGTACGGCAACTACTACAACACGAAGGCGCGACAGATCGAGCCGTTTATCGAGTTTTACCAAGGCATCCTGGACCTCAAGAAGGAGCCGGAGGCCCATTTGGACGTCATCTACTCGTCGGATCGCTATTTCCAGTTGAACGTCACGTCGGCGTTCATGGAAGCCGTGAACTCGAACGTGGCGGCGTTCTCGAAGGTTGAGCGTCTGGCGGAACGCGAACGCCCGCACATCAAGGAGGAAGGTGGGATCTTCTGGCTGCTGAATGAAAGTGGCGTGAACGTCAAGTACTACTTGGTTGCCAAGAAGCAGAAGAAGGACCACATGCACGAAGAAATCGTGACGCCCGTCGCCGCAGTTTCCCCCGGTGATGCGCATGCTTGTGTTCTCCTGGATACGGGAGAAAATGAAGAGTACGAGCAGCAGAGTTTGAAGGAGAAGCAGCTGCGTAAAGCTTTCCGGGAGGCTGATGAAGACATGAGCGGTGAGTTGAATACGGAAGAAGTTCGCACCGTGCTTCGGACCGTGTATGAGGAAGAAGACAAGCAACGAGGGAACTCGCACTCCACAGGGTCCACGGGCTCGTCGCTGCTCAAGCGCAGTAGTAGCAGTGTGCTGCAAAGCGAAACCGACTTCACTCAGGCTGTGGAGGACTTCGTTGAACTGGCAGATACGGATCGGTCGGGCCAAGTCTCGTGGGAAGAGTTCAAGATTGCGATTTCGAAGTCGCGAGCTACAGTCAATCGGTACATCTCGGTGGAGATTGAAGGATACCAGACGATCCACAACGTGCCGTTGATCTCCATCGGTCAGACGCAAATCTACGAGCTCACGCCACTCTTCGAAGACGTGGAGTCGGAGAAGTCGATCGCGGCGTTGTATGAGCGAGGGGTGGCTCTGCTGACGAAGGTGGAAAACCCAACGCGCCAAGAGCTGCAGAAGGCGTACGCGTGCTTGCACCGCGTGAAGGAGCTGGATCCTTCGTACGAGTGGATTGATTCGTACCACGCGGACTGCATGCGAAAGTATTTGCCTGTCTTGGCTGCCGTCCACATTGCGGTCGACGGCTCTTACGGCTTGCAGGTGAAGGTGTCCGGCGCCGAGTACATTCGCAACGGAACGGCAAAGGACACCCAGCTACTGATGCTAGATGAGCATGGAGAAGTTTCGCGCAGCAATCCGGAGCAGCGTAATGGCGCGGAGCGGTTCTTCGTCTTGCCTGCACTGGGCGCGATCAGCATTCCGATGGATTTGGTGGGCGCTGGCTCGTTCGCGATTCGGCAAATTGGAGAAACGGAGTGGAGCAACTATTTGCCACTGTCGGTTGCGGAACAACGGATCTACAAGAAGCTAACGCGGTTCGAGCAACGCGAGGCCCAGAAAGCTCAACGAGGTGAAGGCAAAAGCTCCGTCTCGTCCGCGAAGCGCGTTGAAGAGATGGGCAAAAATGCCATCCTGCCCGACTTGACGGAGTTTGTGCCCACAGGGAAGGAGGTCGTGTATCCGTCATCTAGTTGTATCGACGATCAGCCCACCATTGTGATCGAGAAGATTTCGGCCAACGACGCTGAATTGGGCACCTGGTCCTTGACGATTCAGCCGCAGCTGGTGTTGCACAATGTGCTCCCGTGTGGCGTCGAGTACGCGATTGTGCAGCCGGGTGATTGTCCGGAGGACACCTTGACAGGCAGCGGAGAGTTCCGCCTAGCTGAGAACACCGGGAAGGCCAAGAAGTCACGATTCGTCAAGATGCTGGGCCAAACTGACTACTTCGCCTACGTGAACGAGGTGAACAGCCGCAAGATTTTCGTCGAGAGCGGGAAGACCATTCAAGTGTTTGGCTTGGATCTGAGCAAACCGGCTTTGATGACGATGAGACTTTGCGCGAGCGAGGACAACCGAGCAGCAACCTGGAGTGCTCCCTTCCTGGTGCATCTGGAAGCTGAGCGCGACCATTTCAACGATGACGTCTTTGAACTGCGCTTCGACGATGGCCCGAGCTTCGTTTTCCAGCCGCAATGGGAAACTCACGCTGCGCGGACCGTGTTCTTCTATGCCCCGTTTTGGATTCAAAACCGGAGTGGACTCGACCTGCGCTTCAAGTTGCCGCGGGGTCACATCTGCACCGTGGAGGAGCACCGCACGTACTTCCCAGGCGCAAAGGAGATTCCTTTGCTGGTGATTGCTCCGACAGATAAGGCCCCCGTCAGCGTTCGTCCGTTCCAAGAAACGCCCCACATGTATGAAGGTGAGTCGCTGGTGTCAGGGAAAACCAAGAAGTACCTGCCGACGTTCCACAAGCTCAGCTGGTCGGACCCCGAGGACATGGCGACTGTGAGCACGAAAGGAGAGTTGCGACCGAGCGGCTCGGGGAACTACTCGTTCGTGCTTGCTTTTGAGGTTCGCGCGGCGCCTGCACAGTTCTTCCGGTCGAAAATCTTCGTGATTTCGCCACGCTTCGTGCTTTTGAATCACGTGCCGCGCCCACTGCAGATGACGCCTATCCTGCTGGACAAGAAGGGGGACCGAAGCAAGCAACACGAGGGCGTCGAACACGCCAACTGCGTCTTGAAGGAAGGCGAAGCGGCCGTTGTGTATCGCTTGCTGGGACCTGAGAAGTACGTCGCTGGCTTGCGGCTTCGTGACATGGCGAGCGACGAGCAAGACGTGGGCGAGTGGAGTTCGACTCTGCCTCTGTTCAAGTTGGCATCCAAGTTGAGTGACCCCAATGTGTCGTACAACATGTCGGAGGAGACCGTGGCCTGGACACGCGGAAGCCTAGGAGACGGCCCAGTGTGCAGCGTTGCGGTGCACGAGGTGTCCGAGACCGTTTTCGCCACCGTGAGCGACAATTCGACGAATCCGAACTACCGCATCGAGAATCGATCGACACGCCACTCATTCCGATATGCTCAGCATGGCGTGAAGACCGCTGAGGAGATTCTCCTGGGACCTCTGGAGAGCCACACGTTTGCGTGGGAGGACCCGAAGGGAGAGTTGCTTCTTCGGATCACGGCAACGCACTGGAAGGTGCCGACCGTGGTTGACTTCTTGCAGATTGGCGAGGTGAAGAACACGCCCCCGGAACTCCACGCAGAAGTGTACATTGACGGATCCACGCGTGTCTTCGCTATGGGCGACACGAAGGCGTATTCGGACGTGCGGCAGCGCGCGTTCGTGTCCGATTGGCTCAGCAACATACTAATCGACGTGTCGATGCATGGCGTCGGGATTACACTGGTGGACGAGCAGCCGAGGGAGATCCTGAACATCACCATGGAGAATATCCGATTCGACTCCCAAGCGGGGTCTCGCCGAGTCTCCATGATGGTTCACCACGTGCAGTTGGACGACATGACTCCCAATTCGGCGTATCCTGTGGTGCTCGCTCCTGTGGACAGCGGCTTCAACAGTGACAAGCGGGAAGGGTGGCTGCCCGAAGAAGGAGAGAGGCCGTTCTTCACGTTGAGCATCGAGACGTCGCCGCAGAGTGGCATCACAATCGTCAACGACTTCGACTTGCAACTGGAATCGATGGCAGTCAAGCTGAATTTGGAATACGTGCTCGGACTGGGCAACCTGCTCTTCCAGTTCATCCCAGGAAGCGATGAAGCGACGATTCTCCAGCAGGGAATTGAGGCGAAGGACGCGATGCTGTTGGTGAACTTGTCCTTCCCGGATGCGTCGGCTTCCGCTGGCATATTGATGTACTTCAAGCGATGGCGCATGAGCCCGTACGATTTCGATCTGGTGTTCGATTCGTTGCAGGAAGACAAGGGCGAGGGCATCTCCGCCATCCTGGGCAATACCATGGGAAGTATTGTCGGCGGCATTGCGCACGTGACCCCCGAGTTTCACTTTGGTGAGATCGTGT
>MBAC02003207.1:0-11012 GCA_001712635.2 Nothophytophthora sp. Chile5 | reverse complement strand
GCTCACGGCACGGAAGTGGGTCGCGTGCGGAACGAAGGCGACGTGGACACGGAGGCTGTCGAAGACGTGGCCTGGAAGCAATCGGCCGCGGCGCTGGACAGCGACGACGAGGCGCCAAAGGCCGCCAGCACATCGGGCAAGCGGAGAACAGCCTCGGCCGCTGGCTCGAGCAGTAGGAAGAGCAGCAGCAAGAAGAGCAAGCGCTCCTAGAGCGGCGCTGCGCCTTCATCCAACTCCCTTCCATCCATTTTCGCGGGTGTTGCGGCTTTTCGGTATCGCATTTGGCAGGATGTATGTCAGAAACCTCCCTGGAAACATTGACAGATTGTGTGCTGCAACAAATATATAGAGACTTGACCATAGACATGTTACTAAACCCCAGCACGTCACTATCCATCTGTCTCGATCAGGTTGTCTTCAACAGACAAGAGCAACATTTCACACGCGTATCAGCTTTGACGGGGCTTTCTTCGCGCGCGCAGACACCAAGCCAACAACCAAGAAGGAAACCACCGTCACAGGCCGAAGGAACGCTCCTTCCCTGGCTGCGCGGCACCTCCGGACGAGCTTCTCACGCGCCCTGCGTGCCGTTGCGGCGTCATGGTGAAGCTAGTGGACTACCCGGACAGCTCCGATGACGAGCAGATCCCCGCGGACGCCGGGATGAAGTCGGACAGCGAGTGGTCGTCCTTCGGCGAGCCGCCATCGGACTCCGGCGACTCGTTCTCCTTCCAGATGGGCTCACCCGAGCCATCAGATATCGAAAACGACGAAGAGGACGATGGAGAGGACGGCGACGAGGACTACGTGCCTTCTGCGTCGTCGTCGTCGCCACCGTCGTCGCCAACTTCCAGCGATCTGGAGCCGAGTCCGCGCTGCTCTTTTGACGAAGAGAAGCCCAGAACTTCGCTGTTTCGCGGCTTTTCAGCGGCGGATACGGACACCACGACGTCTACGGACGAGCGTGGCAGTAGCGAGGAAAGCACGGCGGCTGGAAGGACGCATAGTGTCAATGGAAGCACTGCGAACTCGGCTAAAAGCGATAGTAAGACCATGTTTTACGCCTGGAGCGATCTAAGCGCGGCGTTTGAGGAGAATCCGTTCAAGCGGCGGAGTGTGGTGCCAGGAAATGGATCGTTCACTATGAAACCCAACGTTGGGGAGGCAAACAAGGCTACAGAGACGACGGAGGACCATCTGGAGGACGAGAACATGGCAGCTGCGAGTCCCATGGAGGCGGCGCATGGCGACGACCATGATCTTCAGCATGACCACGAGTCGACGAGTCTTCCTGCTCATGCTGAGAGCGCCTTCGACAGGGTGCAAGGACGATGGGGATCTCACCCGCCTGCTGGAAACACAGGCTTTGGAGCTGAAGGTTCAGTTCGTCAAGAAGAACAGCCTGGATCGGGGAAGAAGGCGCGGCAACGCAGTCAACGCCATGAACCGTTTCGAAGACATCCATCCGGGATCTCCCCCAAATTGACGAAGGCTTCCAGTGAGAAACAGTCGAGGGCAACGGCAGATGAGAGCACCGCCTTCCACTTTACGTTCGAGTCGATGACACACGAGAAGCGGAACGAAGGGTCTTCAACCGCTGGGGCAACTAGGGCGTCGAGTTTCAACGGCTTCCCATCTCAAGCGAAGATGTCATTCGGCTTTGGCTTGAAGCCGACGGCAGCCTCCTCCTCCTCATTCAAACCTACGAGTTTCTCGTTCGAAACTCCAGATGCAACGAAGTTGGATAGCAGTATCGACGACACGCCAATGCGTAGTCCAAGTCCGCCAGCCACGTCGGCGACTTCCTCCTCAAATGATGACGGTTTCCTCTTCGGATGGGGATACAAGAACCGCAAACCCTTTGCTTTCGCTGATCAAGGTGGCAACGGGGCATTTGACTCCACATTTGACTCGACTGCAACTCAGGAGGCCTTCAATGAGGATACAGCGGCCTCGCTACGAGCCCAAGCGTCTGCTAATGGTGCCACAACGTCCAGATTTGGCGAGAACAGAGCTCCCAAGGCTGCACCAGCTGCATTCTTCACGCCTGGCGTTGCTGACTCGACCCAACCGCAGCGATCGCGTGGGGATCTTGGGCACCGACGGAAACTGAATGGCTCCAGTGCAACGCCTTCACCGCCGCAAGCAAACGCCAACGCCAACGCCTCGAAGATGCCGCCTCCTCCGCCGGCGTTTACTCTGTTCGGGGCATCCCACTTCCCGCCAGCAGCTTCGTATGCCCACGCTCCTCACGAGTCTTCGTTCGCGACATCAACTGGCACTTCGACTGCTTCGTGGGAGAATGCGTTTGGTCAGCATCCAGCAGCAACTGAGCCTGGACCGCCGCCTGCTCCGAAGGTTGCTACTAGCGTGCCGTTTGTATTCGGGAAGACAAGCGCAGCGGAGTTCACAGCAGCCGGATCGTCTTCGATGCGAAGTGCAAGTGCGTTCGACTCGCGGAATCCCACGACGGCCGCTCCTGTGAATCCGAATATTGGCGCCTCCACGCAGTTCTCGTTCGGAATGGAGGCCCCTAGAACTACATTCTTATTCGGACACAAAGAACCTGCCGATTCACAGTCAACAACGCGCCAGCGGCAGTTTCCAGGACGTCCTGTGGACCACTTGAAGTCGACGTTTGGTGAATTCCGGATCGGAAGCGCGGATGTGAAGATGACGCCACAAAGAGGAGGGAAAGCTCGTCGACGGCCGAACGGGGGGATGTTCACGAATAAGAACAGTCCTCGGAGAGAGCACATGCCCAGAGCCCACGAGCCAGAGCCATCTCCAGGCTCAGCCTCTTCGTCAGCGTCGGCTTCTCCGTTCGGTTTGAACAGGCCAGGCGCAGCATTCAGCAATAAAAACGCTAGGCAGCGACAGGTCTTTGGCAGCAGTCCACCAGCTGACCCCTTCGTGACGCCGATCTTCCAAAGCCGCCAATCTTCGTCGGCTTCTGAGTCTTCCAGAGGAGCAGGCCATCCGCAACCGAAGGTCATTCGGCCGACAGCGAAGAAAGATCTTCGCTTCACCTTTGGCGAAAGCGCGACGATGGCACACAATCGAGCTTCAGGAGAGGTCAAGCAGTCCGAATCGTTCTCCTTCCGGACCGAAGGCGTAAGGCCTCCCGGTGCTTCGACCTTCCAACACCCGCCGTTGTTCCCATCTAGCGGAGTGAATCGACCGGCACCTTCGTTCGAACCGCAACCAGGGACCACCTTCGGATTGGGGAACCCTCCTCCTCCTCGTGTCAATACTCAGGGCCGCCGGATCCTTCGAGCGGTTCACCGAAGCGCCGAGGTCCACACCAACGACACGAGCAACAGCTCGAGTGGGGACTTGGAGGAAGACGAAGGCGATGCCGAGATGGAGAGCGATGAAGACGATCGGGACTGGGGGGAGCTGAAGCGTCTCGGCGGCGTGGCGTACTCGGCCAAGCAGTACGCTGACGCGGCCGAGTACTACCGGCAAAGCATTGAAGTGCTTGAGTCGCTGCTTGACCGCGATCCAGAAATGGAAACGCACGAGTTGATCACGGATAAAGCCAAGCTCCACGCGAATAGGGCGGCGTCGTTGATGATGTTGATGCAGATCCCGGAAGCGCAGCGTGAATGTCGTCGCTCGATCGAAGTGGACCCGTCCTACACCCGCGCGTACCTTCGATTGGGTCGGATTCAGGTGTTGCTGGGTGACACGACCCACGCCCAAACAAATCTGGACACGGCGAAGCAGTTGATGGCGGAGAAAATGGGCGAAGAAGACTCGAACGACC
Organism: Nothophytophthora sp. Chile5; assembly: GCA_001712635.2. Lineage (NCBI taxonomy): Eukaryota > Oomycota > Peronosporomycetes > Peronosporales > Peronosporaceae > Nothophytophthora > Nothophytophthora sp. Chile5. Next base: position 7,243 of record MBAC02003207.1, on the reverse strand, counting down.
GAGCGGATCAGGCGTCCGTGCTGAAAATGGAGGCAACGATCAAGAAGCTGTCGACGTTGCAGGGCGAGATTCGATGGTGCGTCGACGTTGGCGACTTCAAACAGGCGCTGAGCCACACAGAGAACGCCCTGGCGCTCGCTCCAAGCAGTCGGAAGCTGCAGGTTCAGAAGGTTCGCATCCTGCTCCAGCAAAAGTACGTGCTCGTCCTCCTTGATGCTGTGTTGGTATGCTTTTACAAAGCGCTGACTGACCTGATTGCTTGTTCATGACAGGAAATTCGACTTGATTGTCCAGCTTTGCTCGGAGATTGTACGGAAACAGCAGGCAATTCTCGGAGAAGAGTCACATGGAGAGGGGGGGGATGCGTCCCAGTCGTCGAGAGCGAAGACTGTGGACGAGATTGCCTTCGTGGGCATCGATCTGGGGCTGTTGTGGGCGAAGACGCTCCATTACCAGAACAAGGTGGAGGATGCGGTGCGGATTCTCGGTGCGTTGGAAGTGGTGGCGCCCTGTAGCTCGCATGTGATCCAGTTGAAGCGGCAGTGGCAGGATATGAAGCAGCTCAAGCACAACGGGAACGAGCGGTTCAAGCGCGGCGAGTATCGTGAAGCGGTGCGGTTCTATTCCGAAGCGGTGGAGATCGACGCCCAGCATGATGAGTACTGCGCCATCATCTATTGCAACCGTGCGGCGGCACAGATGGGGCTGGAGCGCTATCACACGGCGCTCCGGGACTGCGACGAAGCTTTACAGCGGAAAGCGCAGTACTCTCGCGCTCTCTTGCGTCGAGCGCGGTGCTACGTGGCGCTGAGCAAGTTCCAGGAGGCGGTGAAGGACTTCGATCGGTATCTCCGCGAACATCCGGGCGATTCGTCTTCAGGACAGGCGGAGGACATCCGTCGCGAGCGGAACGAGGCGAAAGCGGCGATCGCGAAGACGAGGGAAGAAGCGAGGAAGCGAGAGGCGGCCAAGAAGCGCGCGGAGCGGGAGCAGCGTCAGAGACGAGCACAGCATTGGGATCAGTCGTGGGATGACTCGAAGTTCTACGAGAACTTCCGTCGCGGCTCCAGCAGCAGCAGCAGCAGCAGATTCAAATCGGCCGGAGCGAGCGGCCGGTCGTCGTTCATGGAGAAGAAGACGCAGCGACGCACGCATTACGATGTCCTGGGCTTGGAGAAGGTGGCCACGTGCGACCAAATCAAGAAGGCGTACCGGAAGCTGGCGCTCGTGTATCATCCAGGTACGGTCTTGAGCTGCTTGCGAGTGGGCTTTGGGGTGAATCCTGACGTGTTGGCGTGCTTTGTGCAGATAAATCCAACACTGCGAGCCACGTGGACTTATTTAAGGAGATGACGGCCGCGTACAACGTGCTCTCGGATGAGAGCGCTCGCGCCAAGTACGACCGCGAACTCGTGTACAGCAGGTTTGGCAACTTTTACGAGAACTGAGGCGACGAAGGGAGCATGGCTGCGTGCCGATCGGCTGATCGACGACGATGAAAGTGTCCGATACGTGTATATACATGGACATTGGCTGCAGTTGACCGACCTGACACACTGCTGTCCATTTTGCAGGACTCTGTCCGAGATGTATTCGACGCCCTTGAAAGCTGCTACAGCCTTGCTAACATGTCCATTGCTTGATCGACAGATGAGTACGTTGTGTCGCTCGGACCAGCACCAGCTCCTGCTTGAAGCATGTGCGTGGGGAGCAATCGACCCAGCCAAACCACGTTGTCAATGGAGGTGATGTTAGCCATCCGGATTGGTTGACATGTTGTCAGGTCTCGGTCCGACCAGCTTCAATCAGGCCGGTACCACGGTACGTGGCGGCCAGCGTGGTATGTTTCGCGGGAAAGGGACAAGGTCCCCCCTAGCCTTTGTCGCGGGTATCGCCCGTCAACACACGTCCATTTTTCTGGCGCCGTCCCCATCAGTTGTCCCTCCAGTTCCCGAATTGCCGAGCGATGAGCAAGCCTTTCGACGTGGTGGTGTTCGGCGCCACGGGCTTCACAGGTCCGCTGGTGGCTCGCCACTTGGCGACGGAGCCCGAATCAGCGCTGGGCTCCTCGACAGCCATCAAGTGGGCGTTGGCGGGACGGAGCGCCGACAAACTGGCGCGTGTGAAGCAGCAGCTCAAGGAGAAGCTGCCTCAAGTGGATGGCGCCTTGATTGATGCCATCCCGGTAGTGGTCGCCGATAGCCGAGACGAGGCGTCACTACTGGCCATGGTCAGACAAACCAAGGTGGTGATGTCGCTCGTAGGGCCTTACGGCCTCAACGGCGAGCTGCTGATCAAGGTATGTGCCGAGAACGGCGTCCACTACTGCGATTTGACCGGCGAGATGCTGTGGGTGCATGAGATGGTGCGGAAGTATCAGGAAGTCGCAGTTTCGACCGGCGCGATGCTCGTGAACTCTTGCGGAGTGGACTCCGCGCCCTCGGATCTCGTCGCGTATCTCATCGCAGCTCGGCTTCGGAAGACCCGAGGCAAACACGTGAAGACCGGCAAGGTGGACTTCTTGATCACGGACTTCGCAGGCAGCGTCAGTGGCGGGACGATCGCCTCGGTGTTCCAGATGGTGGACAACAAGACGTCCGAGCAGCTCGCAGAGACGTGCAACCCGTACGTGCTGACAGACAGCGAGACTCTCAAGCAGAAGCAGCTCGCTGGACTCGTCGAAGCCAACGCCGTCAACGCCGCCGTGAGCTTCGACAAGACCTCGGGACGCTGGACATCCCTCTTCCTGGGGCAACTCATGAACCACGCAGTCGTGCATCGCTCCAATTTCCTGCTGAACGGACTCTACGGCCGGCACTTCGTCTACGGCGAGCGATTCGCGAAAGGAGGTCTCTTGATGCAGCACCTGATCACCGCCGGGTCCGTCGCCATCGCAGCGTTGATGTACTGCAACTGGACGCGGAGATTACTGCAGAAACTGGTGCCTGGCTCGGGCGAAGGGCCCTCGGAGACGACCATGAGGAACGGCTGCTTCGTCGTGGAAGCCGCGGGGTACACGGAAGACGGCGAGTTGGCGGTGAAGCTGAAGGCGGCCGCGGAGGGAGATCCGGGCTACCGCATGACAGTAAGACTCGTGTCGGAATGCGCCATCTGCTTGGCGAAGAGAGAGCTCCGCGAAGAGGAAGAGGGCATTCCGACAGTGACCGGCGGCTTCAACACGCCAGCCTGCGCCTTCGGAAGCAAGCTGGCGGATCGTCTACACGCGAAGAAGTTCCTGAGCTTCGAGCTGGAGGATGTGGCGTCGAAGCAGTTCGGACAGGGAGAGAAGGAGGTCGCGAATGCGCTTTGACCAACGTGGCTTTTCATTTCTTGGCTGGGTTATTAGACGATGACATGATGCTCTACCGTTACGACATGTCATCCCTGAGCATGCATGGCTTTCTGAGCCTGGAGGTTGTCATAGAACGCGAGGATGTTCGGCTGGCGATATAGCATCTTCCGAACGCGACGCTTCTCCGCCAGGTACTCCTGAGCTTCACGAGGCGTCATTCCTCGATGGTGCAGCAGCCAGCAGAAGGCCACGGCGGCGCTACGACCGCTCCCGCCTTTGCAGTGCACATACACACGCACGCCGCTGTCGCGTTGCTCTTGGATGAAGGCCACGGCCGTCTCCAGCGACTGCAGCGACGGCTCCGTGTGATCCAGAGTGGGCAGACGGAGCTGCTTGATGTGCAGCCGCTTGTACTGCGCTACAGGACCGCTGTACTCGTCGCACATGTTGACAACAGCGCGCACTCCACGGGCGAACAGCGCGTCCACATGCGGCATGAAGGCCATGGGCGCCGCGCCCAGGAACACGTGCGAGTCCACGAGCGTCCAGTAGTTGGCGCGACGCGCGAGGTACGTGAACGGCCACGTCGGATAGAAGTACACACGCGCCACCACACGCGCCAGGCCCGGGGGCAGCAGATGCATCTGAAAGGCGCCGAACAGCAGGCCGGCGTACAGGGACCACGCCTTCCAGCTCGTGGCTGTAGCCAGCAGCAGCGAGCTCGTCGTCGCCGCCATCGTCTTCTTGGCGGAAATGGAGGAACGGACGAATATGGATACCCTTGCTCCCGGTTAAGTGCGAGATATCCCCTCGATATAATGCCTAATGGTAGGCAACAGTGTGATCGATTTTGAAGAGCTCCCCCGATTCAGTGACATAGAGGATGGATACATGTAGCGGCTTGCATTGCTTGTCTTTCTCCTTCGAGCCATACGTTGCTGTGCCTTCCCCTTGCTGTTGAATGGGTTGCGCTCTGGCTACGTGGAGGCGCTGGTCTGCTCCACGTACTTGTCCGTGACGGCCTCGTACTCCGTGACGAACCACGCAGCCGAGTTCTTCTGCACGAACTTGAGGAAATCGTTGAGGCGCGCCTGGATCTGGTTCAGTTCGCGCGGCGGGAAGTGCGCGCTGGCCATGAGGATCGGTAACCGCACTGCAGCACAGCAAACCATGCAAAACCACAGCGTTAGCTTCTCTTCGTTCCCTTTCCAGCAAACACAACAGGAAGAAAACGAACCGAAGAGGCGAATGAGATGCTCAGCCCCGTAGATCTGCGACAGCGGCGTGTCTTCCCCGTGCTTCTGTCGGATTTCCTGGTATTGTCGACGCTCCATGCGGTACAACAAGATGGAGCTGAGCGCGCGGTCGAAGTACGACTGCACGCCCTCCATGATGCCCTCGACGTTCTTGAACTCCTTCTCCTCGCTCGCCTCGCCTTCATGCACCTTGGCCTTTTTGAACTCCAGATACGTCTTGATGATCTGGCTCACGTTGGGTTTCCGAGGCAGCGGCACCAGCAGATGCGGCGAGTGCGTGATCTGCTTCCAGTCCTCCACGAGCTGCTTCTTAAGCGCAAACGGCATGTGGATGTTCACCTGATCCGCCGTGGGCGTGTCTTCAGCGTTGGGGTCTCCTGGCTCGGGGAACTCCTCGTAATCCTGGTCCGTGGTGCGTTTCATGCGCTTGAGCGGCGACTTGCGCGCGCTGGAGGCGTCGATGCCGGCCGAGCTGATCTTCTTCTTCTTGGCCATGCGCTTCTCCTTCTTGGCCAGCGCCACCTCGATCTTCGCCTTCTTCTGCAGCGCGCGACTGGCCGCATTGTCCTCCAGAACGCGGTCGTGACGCACCCACTCGTCCCATTTCTTGGCCCAGCCTTGATAGTGCAGATAGTACTGCGTGCTGGCGCTGGTAGGCCCGCTCTCGCCCACGCGCTCCTCCACGCCCTGGCCGTTGTCCACCTTCTGCACCCTGGCGTCGTAGATCATGAGCCCGTGGTACGCCAGCACCGTGTCGCCCACCTTCACCACCATGTTGAACGCCTTTGCCTCGGTTTGATTTGCTCTTCCGCGCGGAAATGCTGGACTGCGCGCGCTCAAAAATAAGTTGAATAAGATACCGGTTTACCGATGGTACTGCCAAATGCCGGTAATATTTCATATTTGGAAGAAATGTGGCAGTTTACCTCTTGATGACATGTACACCACGGTAACAATACTGTAGCAAAGAACTCTTCGTGCAATATGCATGTATTCGTTGTCAAGCTCCTTTCGCTGCCGAGTGCCCAGTAAGATAGCCGACTGGCGGCGGGTTCGATGCGGAACTACTCGCGTCTTTGGACCATTGCGGCTCGTCTCGTCGCGTGGCCAGCTCGACCTCGACGCCGAGTTTGCAGACGTCTTGCTGTTTCTCAAACGTCTCTTTGAGACCCGCTGCCATTTCCAGCTGCTTCGAGACGAGATGGCGGAGGTGCTTGTTGGTCTGTTCAGCCTGACACCGTCGCTCCCACGCTCTCTCCACTTGCAACGCCATCGGACACGTCTCCGCCATCTCCTTCCGTCGCCTATCGCGAACAGTCCGCCGCTCGTAGAGTAGGTCATCCAACCGAGCTTGCAAGGCAGCGACTTGGCGGTGCAACGCCTGCTTCTCAGCCCTCTTCTTCTCACGACGACGCGTATCTGCTGCCACCCTCCGCTTGCGAAGTCGCGCCTTCTCTATGCTCGACGTCGCCTGATAATCGCGCTGCTTGGACGGGAGACTCTGAAGCCTGTCGTTGTCTTTGGTGACCAAATCCAAGGCGAGCAGGTCGTTGGAGTCCATCCACTTTAGCGGGTTTGGCACTGCCATGAGCTCTTCATTTAACGGCAGCGACAAAAGCTCAACGGGTGGTGGGGTGGGAGTGTCGTCGGGGATCGTGCTTGCCAAGTCGCTGGAACTCCCTTCAAAGTCGCCGGAGTATCCGCTGCTCGCGTCGGAGTCGATGAACGCCAGTACATCCGTCAGAACTGCCGGCTCGTCGACAACATCTTCCAGAAAGCTCATGGCTGTGCCGCTAAAGTTCACTAGGCTTATGAGCACTGCAGCTCGAATTGAAGACTGCTCTTGCAACAGCCGCAGCGATAATGTGGCACCGAACGGAATGGTCCACGAACATTCTGTCTGAACTTGGATAAGGAGCGTGAAAAGAGAAACGTCCATAATTCAGTACAGTGTACTGATTTATCATCAAAGTCAACAGGAATTCAAAAACATAAAAAAACATATATTGTTTTAATATTATATATTGTGCAGTTTGATGGTCGGTCATGACTCCGCTTGCATCATGCTGCTGATGTGCGATGGCCAGCCACTTTGAAGCGTTCTATCATAGAACGCGGGCTATCTTCCGTTTAAAGGAAGGCTGATGCATGCAGGGTACAGCCCTGGTATGTACAGAAAGCAGCCTAATACAACACAGTCAAGGTGAGCTTCAGAGCTTACCACACGAGACATGATGCGGTAACGTAGCGTCAACATGAAATTGTTAATGCGGGACATGGCGATTAAAACGCTGTATTTGCACCCGTTCGAATACATGCCTAACTGAGCATGCCGCTGCCACAGAGGGATGCAACCGCCAAGTGTGGCATGTGGTTCAGTTACTTCAATCTTCAGAAGCTCACGAGCCAAACTCCACAACACAATGGACGCAAGTCACACCCATGAGACGCAACCTGTCGAGCGAAATGGAGCGAAAGGACGCCCTGTCCCCCATCTCCAGGCATCATACATCGGTCCGTGACGTGCAGGTGCTGGCCCAGCATCGCTGGGTAAAGGGCGAGGGCGTTGAATGGTCGTCGTGTCTGCTTCAACTTGGCCCTTTGCGCTTTTCGCTCTGATTATGCTCATTTTCGTTAGGTTGGGTCATTCGGTTCTTTTGGGCTATCAGATGTCGTATTTTGGGCGCCAGAATGA
>MBAC02003202.1:0-10844 GCA_001712635.2 Nothophytophthora sp. Chile5 | reverse complement strand
GCCCCGCGACGTCCAAGGACCTGCGCGAGAACCTCATGAGCGCGCGCATTTCCAACAAGGTGTAAGCGGGCACGAGGCCCAGCAACGAGCGCAGGCATCCGCCGTAGAAACCGATTTCTTTAGTTGCGTGTTTTGTAATTTTTCGGTGTTGGCTAGCATAAATTTCTGGGATTTCTCCACGAAATAGACCGACATATTTGATCCGTGTTTCTGCAAGTGCTCTTTTGCTCTTATTTCGTTTGTCAAAACACGATTTTCGCAATCTTCAATCTTGTTTTGCATGATAAAAAGTCTCGTTCGATTTGCCCCATGGAAATGTAGTTGAAGTGGCTGCTCAAATGCACGTGGCGTTCCGAACGCCCTCGACGGCCATGCCGCTGATCTTGCTGGACACCAGCTTCGTCTGCTTCATCGGCGCAGTCGCTGGCATCGGGTGGATGACGCCGCTAGCCATCTGATTCCTCTCCTTCGTTGGCGAAGACGCCACGTTCGTTAGGAAATAATGCTGCGTCAGTGCTTCCACGGCGAGCATGATGTCGTGCACGAGCATCTTGGCCATCTGGCACGAGAAGTTCTGCTTCACCACAACGCGCATGATGACCAGCGACTCGGCGCCTCGAGAGCAGCTGTACGCCGGCACGATCCAGCCTCGGCCCTTGAGCTTCTCCTGGATCTCGAAGCACGAGTAGCGCGACGTGTCCTTGAGCGAAAACGCGACCAGCGGCATGTGCGCCTTGTCCACGATCGTGAAGAGTCCCGTGTCCAGCAGTTCTTCACGTAGATAGTCTGCGTTCTTCATGCTGGCCTCCATGATGCAGCGATAGCCGTCGAAGCCGAACCGCATCAGGTTGTAGTACTGCGCGATGACGTTGCCCGCTCCCTTCGAGAAGTTGAGCGTGAAGGACGACTGATCCCCGCCCAGGTAGTTCACGTGGAACACGAGGTCGGCTGGCAGGTCTTCGCTCTCGCGCCAGATCGCCCACCCCATGCCGGCGTACACGAGACCGAACTTGTGTCCGCTAACGTTGATGGACTTGACGTTCGGCAGCCGGAAGTCCCACAGCAGATCCGGACTGATGAACGGCGCGATGAAGCCGCCGCTGGCCGCGTCCACATGGACAGGGATGCTCCACCCATGCGCCTCGTTCTCTTCCACGATCATGTCGTGGATGGCCTTGATGTCCTCGTACTCGCCGTTGAAAGTGCTGCCCAGGATCGCGCCCACGCCGATCGTGTTCTCGTCCAGCAGAGGGCGTGCACGCTCGGCCGTGAGCACCAGGCAGTCAGGAGACACGTCCGCCTCACGGATCTCGATCTCAAAGTATTTGCACATCTTGTGCCAGCAAACCTGCACGTTCGAGCCGAAGACCATGTTGGGCTTGTCGTACGGCAGCCCCGCGGCGATCCGACGGTCCTTCCACTTGCGCTTCATCGCGAGTCCAGCCAGCATGATCGCTTCGGACGAACCGATGCAGCCCGTGCCAGTGGCCTGCACCCCAGACTCCAGAGGCGCGTGGTACAAGTTCGCCAGCATCTGCACGCAGCGGTTGTGGATCTCCGCGGTCTGCGGGTACTGGTCCAAGTCGATGTAGTTCTTGCGCAGCCCTTCGATCATGAGCTCCTCCGCCTCCCGCTCCATGTACGTCGTCACAAAGGAAGCCAGGTTCATGCTGGGATTCCCGTCCAACGCCAGTTCATCCTTGATCATCTGGTGTGCGACGCGAGCTGGCACCGAGTGCTGGGGCAACGTCTCGGTCGGGAGACAGGTGCACATGAACGGGTGGCCGTACACGGGCTCGGACTCCGTCAGGGCTTCGTTGGCTTCACGGGAATACTTGCGCGTGTCCACCTGCATCTTGAGTGTTGTTGTTGTTTGTTTTTTTAGCTTGTTTAGGTAGCCGGAAAGCTGGAGGGAGGGTAGCTTGACTTCGGCTGGTTCGATGCTTGGGGAGTGGTCGGCAAATCCGAGACTGGTTGGCATGGTGAGAGGCAAGACAGCTCGACGGGGACCGCTCGGGCGGTGCAGCGTGTGGCGCGCTGGCGAGTCGATCAGCAGGCCAAAATAGTAACTGGTTCGTGTTTTTGCTCCTTCTAAAATTGAGCGTTCTTATCGAAAGGCTAGGCAGCCGTTGCGGAGTGCCGGTACGGACTAATAGAAGGAGTTCATTTGGGAACGACGAAGATCAAGGAAAGATTGTTGCGTGAGTCATGAGAGATCGCATAGGCTGCCACGTCTTGCAGGATCCCATGTCCACCTGCTCGCCACGTTGTTCTTATGCCGTGCCAATACTTGTGTTTGTCAATGATCTTGACCATCCTTTGAACGAATGCTCGCTCACAGCCATGTCAACGATAGGTGAACTACCACACGAGAAGCGCGATGCGAAGCGTGCATTCTGCATGGTATCACTTCCTTGGAAACAAAGCGCTGCCCGGAGAGTAAAATAGTACTTCTGTACAAGTGCTATTGCTTCCAACCTTTGCAGCAAAAGTTGGAACATTTTGTTGGATTGCAAACAGTGCCGCCCATCGGGTTATGGTCCTTATCCGGACACTGTACACAGTATTCAAGAACGTGTATATGTTGGACAGTCCGACACATGTCCCTGGTTGGCTAAGTTTCTGTAACCGCATCAGCTTCATCCATGTCCGAGATTCGTTCCCATCCAGTTCACGCCAAGGCTTGAGCGGAGGAGATGGCGCCCCTGGATTACCGCTGGGCGCACGCCGTGAACTCGCCGGCGTTGCTGTCGGCGGTGCAGCAACAGGTGCGTGACGCACAGAAGCTCCAGTTCGCCTCGGCCGACTTCGTTAATGCCGTCGAAGCCGACATCATCTGGAGCGAGGCCAAGCAGGCGCCGGTCATGGGCCACCCGCCGCAGACCGACGGCGATCTGACGTTCGCGAGCTTCCTGGACGCCATGCGGGACCTGTCTGCGCTGTTCCAGACGTCGCCGACGGCAACTGCAACTCCTCTGATCGTGAAATGCGACTTCAAGAGCAGCCAAGCGTTCGAGAAGTCCTACGATCTGCTGGCCAAGTTCACGGCCTCGTTCCCATTCGCCGATGGGATCTTCATCAACGCGGATATCTTACCCGGTCCTGCAAACACGAATGACGTCGCCTTCAATGCGGCGGAGTTCCTGCAGCAAGCCAACGCCCTCAGCGAGTTGGACGGAGGCAAACACAGCCACAAGCTCGTGCTGTCGGTGGGGTGGACCACCGCGAATGCCACGGAGGAGGAGATTCGCCGAGAGTACTCGGCCGCCATGGTCGATGACATGCTGCGTGTCTTGCAGCCATATACAGATAAGCTCGCGGTGACCTTCCCGCTGCGTGCCACGAGCGTGCGCAAGTCTTGGCGCGCGCTTCGTCCGCTGCTCGGACCGGCGAACTTCGGCTTCACGCTCTGGTGGGCCAAGTCGCAGATGTCCGATCTCGAGCTGGAGTGGTTGTACAGCACGCTGGAGCTGGAGACGCATACTGTAGAGCAGCTGGCTGGCGTTGGAAGTGGCGTGAACACGTTCGCGGACCGCACGTTCTACGACATTCTGGGCTTCGACCAGTTCCTGAAAAAGCGCGCGAATCTGCAAGCGTCGCCGCCATCCATGTTGCAAAACTAGAACTGAGTCCGAGTCGAGGAATACAGATACCCTTGAATATTCGTTGCCAGCATGCGCTCTCCTGGATATTGGTTCCACTGGCTTTGCTCCATCTCATAGTTCTATCTCGTGGCTTATCGATTGGTGCATGAAGCACGTTCTTATGTGAGATCCGTCACGTGCGGAAACGGCTCGCCGTTTGGACCCACCTTCGAGGCGCTAGACATCTTCGTTCGCCAGTACTCATAATCTGCGCTGGTAGCGTGCAGACGAGGGTGAGCAATCGGTGCCGCCTTCAAAGGTAGCCGTGCAGATTGCTGCACGTGTTTTGGCTTGGTGGAGGCTTCCTTGCGCTCTGTCAAGAAGCAATTACCGCTCGAGGTCCCGTGCGAACTGTCGCTGGTAGGAGCGATGGGGACAGCACTGCTATTGCTGGTGCGCAAGAGATCACCGCTACGGACAGCCAGTTCACTCTTCAGCGCGCGCGTCTTCACCTGCACACGTCGAATCGCGTAGCGCAGCTCCGCCGAGCTCACCCACTGCAGGAGAGTACGCTTTTGCATCGGGCAGCTGCACATCGCCTTGGTGTGCCGCAGACACGACAGTCGGTTGGGATTGCACGAGCAGATGACACCTGAGAAGAACACGTTGTGCTTGCACAAGAAGCACTGGCGTACGTCATCCACTTCCATGGACTGCTCGTCCAGCATCACATCGCCACTCAGTTCCTCCACAGACTCCAGCCCATTGGCAATGAAGGCCTTCTTGTAGTCTTGCTCCTCGTGGAACAAACGGCGCAGTTCCTTCAACAGCATCTCGCAGTCACTGATAGTGTACTCGTCGAGGTTTTGCGTTGATCCAAAGTGGAAAACGAACCGGTCGTGGGAGAAAATGGACAGCCGTCCGTACGTGCGGTACATCTCCACGCACTCTCGCCCGAACTCCAACCAATTGGGCAGCACGAAGTTCACTGCTTCGTTGCAGTTGAAGCCTTCGCTGAATCCGCTGTGATACGCCTTCGGGAACGTCAGGATGATATCGCCAGGCTCCTGCACGAGCGTGAACACTCTCACCCCGTTAGCCTGCAACACCGAGGGCGGAACCATGGTCGTCAAGTGAAGCAGCAAGTCCGGATTCTCACGAAACCGCTCCGGCACCTGCGCTCGCATCGTCCTCTCGAATTGCTCCGAATGCGACGAAGGTATTCCATACCACCGCTTCTTGGCGCCGCAGTGCTGGTAATTGATGCTGGACATGAAGTTGTCTTCTGCATGCCAGCAGAACGACGCAAACAACATGCCGCAGTACAACCACGGCACGTTGATGCCGTTGATTGCAGCACCCAAATGCCGCAATAGCGATCCGTATGCGTCCGGGAGGTTGTTTAGGTTCCAGCCTGTGTTCCGGTAGTACTCTGGGTCCTCGAAGGCCACCTTCTCTGCACCTACACGCATGATGAAACGAACAATTTGTCAGATACCGCGTCCGAACACTGAAGGGGTAGCATAGACAGACAGTCCATGGCAAGAGCAAGACATCTCACCTTTCTTTCCTTGGAAAGCGAAGCGTTTGGCGGCTCGTGGGAACCCGCTGCCAACCACAGAAATGTCCAGATCGTTGGCGTATTCCACCTACAGCAGCACACCGACCAAACTCAGTACAAACCAATCCCATACTCACTTGCCACATGATGTGCAAAGGCAGAGTGATTGCAATACCTCCACGTTGGGCGCTCCGGACTCGACAATCCGCCAATACTCCTGCTCGATCTCTTCCGAGCTCATCTTGTTCGGGTCCAGGTTCCGCGCATCGAACCACTGGCGCCGGAACGCGTCTGCATTGTCGCGATACGACTTGAACGTGTGGCTACGTCCATCGTCGTACGCGTGTCCTTCCTGCATCGTTTCAAAATACAATCCACCGCGTCTCGTTAGCACGGAACGACGTGGAAGCTCTGTCGCCTTCCTCACCCACCTGCAGTTCGTGGATCTTCTGCTTGCGGGTGCCGAAGTGTACGCTCTCGTCCTCCAGATCGATCGCAAACGGCGGCTTCCAGCCACTCGGCGGCACAATCTTGCAAATGCCCGTGCGCGCCGCCTCCTTCTCGATGCTTTACGATTAAGAAAACACACCCCAACGAAGGTAGGTGTCAAACAAAAGTCAGCCCGAGTTCCGCATCTCTCCCCCTACCACCCCAGTCGCGTGCCAGACAGCACGAAGCACGCACGCACCTAGAAATGTACTTGATCGGGTCGGCGAACTGCGCGCGCGTCGGGTAGAAGACGGCGCCTCGGGGGAGCGCGGACGCGCGCACCAGCTTGGTTTCCACCATGGACTTGGCGAGCGCCAACTTCAACATCTTGCCCTCGCGCGAGTGACCTGAGAGCGGTTCGAACTGAGCCGCGTCCACGGTCCGTTTTTTCGGTAACCGTCCACTGCGTCGAACCGTTGCGGAACCGTGCCCATTCGTACCAGGAGGAGTGGTACCGCCGGCTTTGGAACTGGTACCTGCTCGACGCTGGCCTTCTGCGGGGCGGCGCAACAGCGCACCGCGCGCAGAGGCAGCGGCGACAGATGCGCCACTAGCCACCGCGGAATGCATCGATGCCGACGCTAAGGAATAAGAGTGGGGCGCAGGTGCCGCGGCCGCTTTCTCGTGCGCAGTTCTGTCCGCCATCTCGCCAAAACAAGTGGGCGGAAGTCGGGAGGGGCGAAGTCTCGACTCGACGTCTTGTCTTGCAAAACGCCTGCCAGTTGCCCTGTTGCTTTGTCGGCTTTTCGGCAGAGCAGCATCAAAACTCCATCGAAAGAGCAGAAAAACCTCGGGCAAATCGCCGACGGCTCCGTATGTAATGAGGTGTTTCATAATTTTGTGGCCGAATCGCTTGATATGGGCGTACTGCAGCACTTCGACAAGGTATCGATCGCAAATTGTCAGTGCTGAGCGAGTACTATACTAAACCTTAGCAAAATACTACGGTTATTCTGAAGCGAATAGAGAATTGAAAATGCCAAAGCTGGGTCTTCCTCCCCGCCTCTTTATCCCATCTTCTGCCATCGCTTTGCCTCGCTTCCGCCGAAACCAGGTATCAATCCAGGGGAAGAACCGTCGGTGAGCATGGAGCCCATCGGAGTGGGTACTTCAACGCCGCATGCTGCGGCTCCGGCACCGCCTTGCCCGACAAGAGGAGCGGACTCTGCTGAGGCTCCAGCGCCTGAGGCGGCAAGCCAGACTAGCGCTACGCTGAATAACGCGAGTGTGAAAGCCACCGCCACCAATGGTAATGCGGAGGCGAATCCCTCGGCGGACGTTGCGGCGCCGTTGCCGCCGAAAAAGAAGCGCAGGAAGGCTCCGCGCATGGCGGGGGATGCGATGCAGCAGCAACAGCGGGCGAGTGTGAAGCTCGAGACCGGCGCCAGCCTGACGCTGCAGGTGCGGCAGCACTTCCAGAGCCGTGCCCAGGCCAAGGAGTACATCCAGGACTTCGCACTGGCACAGGGCAAGCGCGCACGACTGGATCCAGGCACGAGTGGCGGCAAGAACTTCACGTTCGTGTGCAACAGCCAGACCCCGTGCTCCTTCGTGGTGCGCGTGTGCAAGTACAAGAGCACGAACCTCGCCGGTTACTTCTACGTGAGCTCGTTCCGCGCCGACCACGGACCAGCATGCACGGGTACAGAGGCGGTAACCACACGCCAGGTCGTGAACCACCTCATGAGTGCTAACACGGCTCTCGGCGCGGTGCCCAAGCTCTCAGGCCCCAGTATCCGAGCCATTGTGCAGACCCAGGACGGCATCAAGGTGCCGACGCGAATGGCGTACCGTGCCAAGCAGGCGGTGGCTGGCAACATCCTGAAGAACGTCGTGTCGGGCATCCAGAAGCTGGAGTCGTTGTTGGTCCAATTTCAGGCGTTGAACCCGTCGGCGAAGTTAGATATTGAGATCGAGAGCTGGTCGCACGAGTTCAAACGCGCGTTCCTGATGCTGCCGCACGCGCCACTGCTTCAGCGAAACAGTATGCGGATCCTAGGACTCGATGGGCTGGACATGGTGCATACGAGCAACTTCCAGGGCACGTTCCTGGAGCTGGTGACCAAAGATGGCAATAACGACAATTGCACTCTGGCCATTGCGCTCTGTGACGGCAAGACAGTCGAGAACTACACGTGGTTCTTCCAGGGCTGCCTCGACGGCGGGTTATCTCTGGACGTGCCCATGTTCTGCGACCGCTCCTCGGCGCTGGTCAGCGCTGCCGAGTCCTTCTCGGGTGCATCTCCCATCCTCATCCAGTGCACGGCGCACCTTATCAGCACTATGGAAGAAACGTTCAAGACGACTTTTGGCCGGGAGCTACACCAGTACATCTGGCGCGCACAGAGCGCTGACACCCGGGAGGAGTTTGATGCCACGCTTCACTCCCTGAGCTTGGCGGACTCTCGTGCAGCCGAGTTCCTTCGCGCGATGGACCCGGAAACGTGGGCCAAGCATTGCTTTTTGAAACGCCATGCGCTCTACGGCTGGCAGACGACGAATCTGGTCGAGTCGGAGAACCCCACGGCCAAGCTGACGCGCATGCTACCGCCGTTTGATTTCTTCCAGGGCTATATGGAGCGCAGTATGGGTGCGCTCTATGAGCGCAAGGGGGATGCCAAGGAGTGGCTGCGCACCGGACGCGTCTTGACCTCATACGCAGAGGAGATTCTGGAGGAGCAGCAGCTGGAGGCATCCGCGTGCTGTGTCTCCCCCAGTGACGGCGAGACTGGCACTGCCTACGTCTGGGACACCCGGAGCCCCGTGGCGAAGAAGCGCCGAGTGAACCTGAGCTCGAAGTCGTGTTCGTGTCCGTACTGCGACCAGTTCGGTCTGCCGTGCAAGCATCTGTATGCCGCAGTGGTGTTCTTCAACAAGAGTGGCGGCGGTTGGGATCTGGCGCAGCTCTGCCACTCGTTATACACCGTGGCGAGCTATAACCAGGCCTACGGTGCGCAGATCGCGCCCGTGCAGATCCCCGTCGATGAAGAGCTTGTGCGCAACGACGCCATTCAAATGAAGCCGCCGGCTAGTAAGCGCTGCTCCGTCTGCAAGACTCTCGGGCACAACAAGAGGAAGTGCAATGCGCTCGCCGTCTGAGGGAGCTGCAAGAGCAATAGCGCGGTGGCCAGGGTCGATAGGTGTTTACACGCACGCTGGGAGAGCTTTTGACTCGTCTCCTTTGCTTCTGTTGTGCTGGCATGTGTCTTTCTCAACATATTTCGGTAACCTCTAGCATGAGCTTGCTTCGCTATCATGAACTTGCATCACTTCGTTGTCATGCTAATCCGCCGACGAGCTGGTACTTTTAGCAAAGACGAGTGCATGTACTGTAGGACGGACAACATAAAAAGAAAGCATGCGATCACAGGCGGCTGGAGAGACAAGAAGAAGCAGCGAGCAACAGGCTGCATGCCACCTCGCGATCCACATGGAAGTGTTCGCCAAGGTGTCACTTTGATAAAACCAGATTCGCCACGAGTTCCATGCTTTCCCCCCCAAATCTATTTTCTTCTTCAACTTGTGGAATTCCGCCAATCAGAGCGGGTGAAATGCTACCCAACTGCCCACATTCCCTCAAACGCTTGAAGTTTCTATGTGGAACGTGGAAAACAACGGCTGGGGTTTCCACCAATGAGAAGCCGCAGGTTTCGACGGTTGGGACTTCGCTCAGGTGCTTCGATCTTTTCCGTCGAAGATATAACGTTTCGAGCATACATTGTCCAAGTCGAATCCAAGTGATTGGTTCGGCAGTTGGGCGAGAAGCGAAGGGGACTCCAAGAGAGACCAAGCGCCACCAAGCTTGGCGGCACTCCGCGATCTGCCGGCTACGGTTCACGTGGAGAACAGCGACGACAGCAGCAGCAACAGCGAGATGCAGGACCAGACGCGGGCCCAGCGCATGCAGCAGGAGAGCGAGCAGCTGAAGCGTCACAAGGAGCGCAAGCCCGTGTGCAAGTGGTCGGAGAAGGAGGATCTGCTCATGCTCAAGCTGGTGCAGAAGTACGGCACCCGCCACTGGACCATCATCGGCACGAAGTTGCCTGGCCGCAACGGCAAGCAGTGTCGCGAACGGTGCGATGCCTGTTTGAGCTTTCTCGTCTCGTTTCGCCGTCTTTTCGATGAATGACGAACTAACTGGCTGACGCATTGTCACTCTGTGCTTGCAGGTGGCACAATCAGTTGGACCCGGCGATCCGGAAGGAGCCGTGGACGGTCGAGGAGGAGCGCCTTCTGAAGCAATCGCACGAGAAGTTCGGCAACAAGTGGGCGGAGATCGCTAAGATGCTTCCCGGGCGGACCGACAACGCCATCAAGAATCACTGGAACTCAAGCAAACGACGACTCAAGCGAAGCGTCACGCCTGCACCTGCTTCTCAGCGCAAGCGACGCGCTAGTGTTGCGTCTGTGGGTTCCACGAATGAGGAGTTGGTGGAGGTGAAGTCTCCATCGAATGACGTGAACAGCAGCAAGTGTCCAATCCTCACTTCACCCACTGCGCTACTGCCACCTGGCTGTGGGGAGTTCGGTGCGCTGTACCCGAATTCCTATCTCCAATCGCCACTTGCGGTTCATGCTAGCCAACTTGGGAGCCCCAACAATGCTGCCTTCTGCTGGACTCCAACGGACGCCCGGACCCATGCGTTTAATGCTGGATGGAACCCGAACGCGATGCAGTTCTCCAATTGGATCACGGCTGCCGCGAGCTTTCCGTTGAACCTTACCAACACCATTGAGCCAACAAGCACGAAGTTGGCGCCAGATCGGGCGGCTCCCATGAACGGCAAGCGCCTGCTGGAGGACTGGTGCGACGCCGAGGACAAGTCTTCGCCTACTTCTCCAGAGCAGAAGCAGCAGAACGATCCGCCGCTGGAGCTCTTGGCTGATGCAGCGCTACTGCAATCCATATACCGACCTGCATAACAGCGAATCGGCATGGAGCTCGAACACATCAGCAACAGCAGTGGCACGCGCATGTGTGAGTCAGTGGCCACGTCAACTGCGTCCTAGCAGCTAAGAGTCCCAAGCGAAGGCCCGCAGAAGTTTACATATTGGTATTTACTCGGTCGTTTCAGTGCATGTGAACGATAAATCGTTTACTTTGCTCACTTTGCCTATGGACGGCTCAATGAAACGAAACTCAAAGCAGCATCTGGCCATACGGCTGCTTCACGCAAGACGTGACTGGACGCGGATGCATCAACGCTCTC
>MBAC02003199.1:0-17953 GCA_001712635.2 Nothophytophthora sp. Chile5 | reverse complement strand
TCGAGCCTCGCGATTGCCGAAACGTGCTGCGCTGCTCGGATCGAGCGTGCAACCTGGTCTGGGAGCGAGATGTGAATGCTGCCAAGAACATGCTTCAACTAGGCTTGCTGCGGATATACGGTGAACTGCGCCCACAGTCTCTAACGAGAGGCCACATCATTGGGTAGGCAGCAAATCAACAAGCGTGGGCGCGGGGTGAGAGCTGACGAGAGTGAACCAAACGCAGCCCACTCGGTAGACGGTAGGGCGAGGGGGACCAGTCCGCAATTATATTTTTTTCGTAAAAATCAATTCTGCTAACCAGCAACTTCAACCAGGACGGGGTCGCCCACGCGCAACCATGCGACGCCATTGCTGTCCACCGTCGGTGCCGATACTGATGGAGACGACGACACCCGCGCGGTGAGGAACTGGCCGAAGAAGATGGTGCTGCGCTGGCGACGGTAGCTGGACAGCACCTGCAGCGGCCGCCTGTTGAACTGCCCTGTTCGCTGGTCGAGGTTGATGACGCTACAGCGACTGCACGGGCCCGACACGTCAAACGTGCCGCCGCCGATTTGCACGCACTTCCACGAATCCTCTTCAAATGAATCCGCACATCCATCCACGACGAGGTTCGCGCGGAAAGCGTCTTCGTGCACGATCATCGAGTTGTCGACGGAGCGGAGCACCGAGTTGAAGTGGTCGATGCTTTGCCTCGAGATGAGCAGGTACTGCGCCTGGTTGGCGAACCCGATTGCTGGTGCAAGCTCGCTGGACTTCGCGTTCGGGGAGCACACGACGTCGCCCTCGGCCGGATTCTGACCAGCCAAAGGACGTTTCATGAGCGAGTGCTTCGAGCGCGTAGCCAACGAAGCGCGTAGGTGATCGCTAGCCACTCGGACCAGCGAGCACTGACGCCCAAGCCGCGCGCTCAACCATCGCGACACGTCTCCACTCACATCACGTCCCTTGCAGGCGCCGGTGCAAACACGCATGTTGCGAGGGTTGTCTTCGTCCTGGGATTTCTTCGTCGAGATGTCGGCATGAAGCGGAATCACGAATGATGAATGCTGAGGCACTGTCGATAATCCTGCTGGAATTTGCTGCAGCTCTCCCGCTCTGCTAGGCTCTTGAAAAGTGATTGTGAGCGTTTGACGCCCAAGGTCCACCACAGGATGGAAAAAACACAGTTCCGGCGTCGTCTTCAGCGACAACGCAGTTCCAGTCGACGAATCCACGATCGCGAATTCTCTATCGTATAGCAATCCTCGAGATCCGATGGGCCACGTGTCGACAACCATCCCCGCACAGGATTTGATGGGAAACAGCGTGAGCTTGCGCAGGTACGGGCCTTTGGTTGTCGAGCGGGATACACTGCGTGGAACCGATAGGCAGTTGGCCACGTTGGTCGCTTCCGCTGGTGCTGTCCAGCTCACAAAGTACTTGGCCACGAATGTGACAAACGCCATGACATCTTCAAATGTCGTCATGTATCCCAGCGATAGTCGAACAGCGCCCGTCGGCAACCCATTCACCACGTCGATATCATCGCCGCAGACGTGGCCAGCCGCAATATTTGTCAGCAAATCCGACTCCTTCAAGCGCAGATAATGTTGGCACGCACCAGGGTTGCAGAAGCAGCCTGCTCGCAAACGGAAGTTGTGAATGTCTGCCAGCTTGTAGAACTCGCCATACCCCACGAAACTTCCATCAGGGCGAAGGAAGTTGCACGAGATAACTGGACCCTGGCGTTTCTTCCCAGTGGTGACCGTCTTGCCATGATTTCCGTAGATCTCGCAAATGGAGCGGCCATTCCAATGTCTCAACACAGAGAGCTTGGCAAAAAGTAGCTTGGTCAGCGCGCCAGTGTGGGCTTCAATGTTCGCCATGCCCAGCTTCTCTAGTTGCTTCACCCCGTGATGCAACGCAAGGATCGACAGGAACGACTGCGTGCCATCCGCGAATCGAGAGCCGTCGTCACCACCATCGTCCGTTCCCCGCGGCACAGTAAAATTGCGGCTGGCCAAAATGCTTTGCACAGTTCCGCCGCCGTGGTAGCTTTTCTCCAAATACGGCAGTACGGACTTCCTCACCAGCAGTGCGCCCAGTCCCGTCGGATACCCAAACATCTTGTAGAAAGAAAGCACAACGAAATCTGGACGATGAACTGAGAGATCCAGCCGTTGGGTTGCCACATATTTGGCAGCGTCAACGAGCACAAGCCACTTGGTGGCAGGTCTGTCTCTGCTTCTACATGAAGTGGGCGGGCTCTCCTTCCAGCGACCACCGCGAACTTGATCCACGAGAGACAGGGGATGCCGCACGCCGCTGAAGTTGCACTCTGCCGGGTACGCGAACAGACTCATTGGCGCTTGGTCAGAGGCCTCGGGCAAGTGCGTACTCGCTGGTACGGAGGACGAGGCGCCAGTTTCTTGCTCCATCTCGAGCTCCTCGAGCTCGTCCAGACCGACGCAGACCGTCGTCGAGCCGTGTTTAGCTGCGTACCCTCGAATCCCAAGCACACTGGTATGCGAGTCAATCGAATGAGCGAACGTGCTGTCTTCGCTCCACGGGAAGCTCTCGCCAATGAGTTTCAGCGATGCCGTCGCGCCAGACGTGAAGACGAGTGCATACTCTTCCTCGCTTGCCGAGAAAAACGCCAGCACCTGCCGCCGCACGCGCTCGATCTTGCCCGTGGTTGACTCCACATGTGCGCTGTTCATGCCGCTATGCGGGTTGGTGAATAGTCCGCTGGTCAGCTCCTGGAACGCAGCATCCAACTGTGACTTCGAGTATAAAGTCGCGCCTGCGTGGTCCAAGTACACGTTTCCTATCGCATTCCGTCGAACACAACCACCACCAGCACCCTCAAGTCAATCTACCGTACTTATCCGACACAAGAATGCATAACTTCCGGTTAACTCACCTTTCATCTGCGGGAACTCATTCGCGCGTATGGCATCTACCCGCAGCGTCGTCCGCCCCTCGGGATCCAGCTCGTCTCCATATCCGTACGCCCCTTCGCTCTCCGCGACGAATGCAGCCTTCGTCGTGTTCATCCCCGTCCCTTTGGTCTCGCCAGCCGCCTGCGCATCGACACTTGGCACCATCTTCACGTCTTGGTCACCTAATCAAAGCAGTCAAGCAGCGGAGCGAGGTCCAAACGAGCGGTATCGCGCAGAATGCAGAATGCTCGGTGTTGACTGTGCGCACCCTCTTGGTTGAACTGACCATCACTCCTGGACGTGAATGCGAATAAAACCTGGTGTGAATGCGAGCGAATGAGGTTTTATCCACCGCTTACACACACCGCGTCACACCTGTGTGGACCACATATGACAAGCTTCAATGTCAAGCAGGCGATTCCCGTGTGAATGGACAAGCGACGGGAGCCGCTCAAACCACGAGTCAGGTCTCGCAGTTCATGCGCTTCTAATGCAAGTCCGATCCAATAAAACAACGGAGGAGTGGGCTCTGAATGCATAGCGACGTACGAAACGGCGGCAACAACTTGTTGTCAGCTGAAGAAACAGGAGGGCAACAGGCAGGCCCAGCTGCGGCGCGCTCAACGCAGCAGCACCTAGATGATCTCGTCGGGCGCGGCGTCGATGAGCTTCTGGAGCTGGAACTGCTTTTCCACAATCGGCCGCACATCATCCACGTCTACTAGGCTTTCCAGGAACGGCAGCAGGTTCAGCAGCTCGGCATCGCCTTCGTCGTCGTACCAAGTCTCGATGGGGATTCCGTTGCTCACCTGGACAGAACAAAGTCAGTAACACTGGACCGTGTGGATGTAGCTGAAATGCGGCCATGAACACGTACTTGGTAGCCGAACGCATGGGGGGAGTTGTCCACCAGCAAAACCTTCGACAGATCACGTCCTAACACGTTCAAATCCTTCAGATAGTTCCCGTAGACGTCCAGGCAGTCTTCGCGGTAGAGACGGTATCTGCGCATATTGCAGCAACCCAAGTGAGTGACCCAAGCCAGCCCAACAATCTGACGACGCTAGCACTCCCGCGTAACGGACATTGTCAGAGAGGCGCCACGTACTTGATCAGGTTGCGATGAGGATCGAGCATGTTCATCAGCTTCTCCGCATACACCTTGTGCGAAGCCGTAAACACCACGATCTCAAAGAGTTTGGACACGCGCTTGAGGAAATACTCCATGTGCGGGCGTTTCTTCACGTTGACCGTGTACTCTACGCCGTTGAAGACGACCTGTGCAAATCATACAGAGGCCAGCAGCACAGGAGCAAGTGTGGCATTCGAGATCAGTACTGTCAACGTCAACGGGTGAAGGCCTATCTCGCACAATTCGATCAGTGCTCACCGGGAACTGCAGATGTGGGTTCGCTACTTCATCCACGCTGCAGTGCACCAGCGTCTCGTCCAAATCCAGCACCTAACAGTAACGCTTGATGTGAGCAGACCAGGTATTATCGCACCCACGCAGAAGCACAACCGAGGATGTACCAAGCAGATCTTGGGCGCGTTGCGAGAGCGCTCTGGGAGAGAGATAGGCCGTTCGCCTTCCACAATGTCCTCGTATTTCGGCAGAGTCTTCATGAAAAAGAAGCTGCACCAGCGCCCGTATCACACAGACCACACGAGTCAATCAACACCGACCATCTCCTGCCAAATTAAAATACACATACAGAGGACACTTACGGATTGAACTCCTGCTCAGCAGCAGCGGCGTCGGCGTCTTCGTCCTCCTCATCCTTGGCTGCAGTGGCTACGGTATTCTCGATCGTGGTGGTCTCCACTTCCTCCTCGACATTTTTCGAGGAAGAGGAGCTCACAGACACGAAGGCTGAGTCAAGCCGCACGCGCACATTGGACGGCGACGAGCTGGGCGAACGCGAGCTCCTCGGTGGCTTGAGAGTGGGAGAAAACAGCGCGTCATTGGCGTCTTCTCCGGCGCTCGCGCTGGATGAAAGCTCTCCCTCACTTTCCTTGCTCTTCTTGGCAGGAGACGACGCTGTTGCGGCCGTCGCGGGGCTGGAGCGCGTACTCTTGGGTTTCTTCTCCGCTTCATCATCGTACTCGTTCACCAGTTTCCGCGGCGAGAAGAACTTCTCGTCCTCCTTCGCCTTGGGGACGCTCGCGTCGCCCCGACCAGACGACAGCGGATGCTTCGACTTGGTGGATTTGCTGTTCTCTATGAACACATAAGCAAACATGGCCGACTAGCGGGTGAGTACAGCCCTTGCATCCGGATCAACACGCCGCCTAATCTACATGCAGCGTTCCATCCACGCACCGGCGGCCTTGGTGCGCTGGCGCTTCATGGGCGTGGACGCGATGGGCGACATGGGGTCCGCGTAGTGGCCCTGCTGCTTGTCCTGCTGTTTGCGGAGCTTCTGCTTCTGCTTCTGCAGTTGGCGCTTGGCCTTGCGCCCCACCTTTCGCGCGGCCTCGGCCGACGCCTTCTTCGCCCCGAGAGCGTCCGCCATAGCTACACAGAGCCGAGCCTTCCTCCCGTTGGATCGAGCGCGCGCTTTCCTTTGCCTTTGCTTGCAGAGTGATGGAAGCTGGCTGGCAACAAGACAACGAAGCGTTCTGGAGACTCGATCTGCTAAGTCAATCACAAAATATTGACCAATTAGAGAGCCTCAATCGGTGGTTGCCGACAGTTGCATAATTCAAATAAATGACGAGAGTGCCGAGAACCTAGCCCGCCGACAAGTTTGGTGTGACTTAGGATATATGGTATTCAGTCAAACCATCTTCCTCTCTTGGTCAAAATTCGAAATATTAATTTGGGGAGTTTTCGGTGACAACTTTTCACAATCCGAGATGGAGCCATTTTTGGCCCAGGTCTTATGCCGCGGGTGGGGGATGGATATTAATATGCAGCGGCCACATCTCCAGTGAAGGCGCGACTGCGACTGCCCCCAGCAACGAGCAGCTGAGGAAATCCGTAGAAGTGGCAAGCGCCCCGCCGACATCATGAAGTTACAGCAGCCGCAGGGAATGCGCGCGATCCTGCAGAGCCGGCGGCTTCGATGGCAGAAGCAGAAGCGGAGGGTTCAGTACCAAGTAATGAGTCGCTTTCGGAAGGTAATGGACAACTCCAGCCAATACGCTGCTGTATGCTTGAGTCGGAACGCTAACATGGTGATCTGTACTGTGTGCGCAGCAACTGGCGTCGCCTGATGACGTGTATGAGCAGCACGAGCAGCGGTTCCTCGGGCTGCTGCAGAAGCTGCTGGACATCCGCAAGAGTCTGGAGCACTACCGCACCACGGCGCTACCAGTTTACTGCACAGCCTGCGCGAGTCTGGGCGCAGACGTGTGGTGCGTGGTGAGTGTGGACGCCGTGGGCAAAGGCGCCGACGCCGAGAAGTTCCGACACGCCATGTGCGCCATCAATGAGACGAAAGAGGCCAAAAACCACTTTTTCAATGCGGTGCGTGCGCCTCCTAGCTCGATTCGAGGCCTTTAACTGTGAGCTGACGACTCTCTGACTAGGATGCCGTGTTGTCGGGCGCTGTGCGGTTTCTGGATATCCACATCAACGCCATGAAGTCGATACAGTCGCAGATCTCGAACCGCAAGAGCGTCAAGCTGGAGTTCAACCGGTACGAGCGGAAGCTCACCAAGCTGAGGCGGCGCAAGGACTCCGCGCAGCGACTGGAGCGCAACGAGCAGAAGCTGGATAAGACGCGAGCGGCGCTGCAGACCGTGACCTGCGACCTCTACCGCGTGTTCGCCAAGTACGAAAGCGAGCGCGACACGATGCTCAACGGTGAGCTGGAGATGGTGCGCCAAGTGATGCACAATTTCTACGCCAAGAACGCTGAAGCCACGGACTTTGCCATCCCCGAGGACGTGGACCGCAGTGTCGTAGACAGTCGCACGGAGCAGCTCTACAAGAGCATGCTGGAGAGGGAGCTGGAGCAGCACGACCACAGGCTTCGGCCTTCCGCTGACAGCAACAACGTGCCCTCGCTGATGCCAGTTGCGGCCGAAGTGCTGCAATCTGCGTCCATCTCTGCGCCGCCAGCACCGGGCGCGCCCCTTCCTTCCTTCGCCCCCACAAAGGCCCGACCTGGGGACGCTGGCTCCGGCAGAGACAAGCTGTGTGCGATGGAAACGAAGGAGGCTGGCGTCGTTAGTTTGCAGCCGGAGCAAGAGACTGCCGAAGAAGACGAACTGAGCGAGAAGCTCAAAACCATCCAGCTGTCGCGCCCCGTGGTTCCTCCGCTGAAGCTCTTCCGACTGGGTCGGCCACTGCCAACCCTCGAAGAGTAGCCGTTGTTGCTGAGGATCGACAACAGTTCAGCCTGAACGTCTTGCTTAACGTTCTCAATAGCCATTTGAGGGCGTTACTGTATGACATTGTGGCTTGCTATCGTCGATTTGCCCTGTCCACCGAAGAAATGCTGCCCAAGGTAAGCGTACTTCTCGGTAACCTGCGGCCGGATCGCTACCTACGTGCTCGGGGTTGTGCATGTATAATCCCACTGATGCCGCTGGGCTGAGACAACTCACCCTCGTCCTTCGCAATCGCCCAGACGAAGCGCCATGCGAGAGATCGGCGCAGCTTTCAATACTGAGCGAGGAGCGTCCCATGGGCGGCGCAGATGCAAGGCTGACAACATGAGCGGTAACGTTAGAGTTTTTCTTTTTTTTGTAGGGGCTCCAATTTGTTTTCTCCAAACATGATACCGGTACCACATTGAACGCCTTGCTGGTACCGGTATCATACTCTATCTGATATCAGTTCCTCATCAGCAGCGGGAGAAGAACGCATGAACTCCTCGTCCTACGCTGCCGGCCGCGCCTCGCCCTTGGGCTATGCCGACAACTCGCAGATGAACCCGGCCTCCTCCTCTGTATGCGCATGTGGCTCCCTTCTTCTCTCCGGGTTTTAGGTCGTTTGCCGCTCACACACCGTCTCAAATTGTCTCTTCCTTCCTCTCCATTGCGCAGTCGTACCTGGCGCCTCCGGCTCCGCAACTCAACCGGGTGCGTAGCCAGCTCTGACTGTGTACGACAGCGACAGCAGCGCTTTTTCCATCTCCTTCTGACCGTTGGATGTGTTTTATATGCTGCTTGGAGCAGGAGATCAAGCTGTGGGCCGACACGAAGGACCGCCGTAAATACGAGGACCTAGCGGATCTCTTCGCCATCATCAAGACCACGGAGCACCTGGAAGCGGCTTACGTTCGCGACGCCATCACACCAGAAGAGTACACCGAGGCCTGCACGAAGCTGATCTCGCAGTTCAAGACGGCGGAGACGGCGCTGCGAATGGGCGGGTTCCTGGAGAACATGGAGCGCTTCATCTCGGACTACCGCCTGGACTGTCCGCGCGCGATGGAGCGCCTCGTGCGCATCGGCGTGCCGGCCACGGTGCTGCACAACACAACGAACCGCAAGACGGACTCGGTGAACGTGGCGCAGACCGTGCAGAACTTCATCACGCTCATGGACGTGCTCAAGCTCAACATCCGCGCCGTGGACGAGATCCAGCCACTGCTGAGCGAGATGATGAGCTCGCTCACGATGGTCAGCGGCCTGCCGCCCGACTTCGCGGCGCGCGACAAGATCGAGGGCTGGCTGCGCACCATGAACGCCATGCGCGCGTCCGAGGAGCTGGACGAGGAGCAGGCGCGCCAGCTCAGCTTCGACCTGGAGCGGGCCTACTCGTCCTTCATGGCCTTCCTCAACAAGTGAGTTGCATGTCGATGGGCGGGCGGGCCTTAGCCAACGACGACAGTAATGATAGCATAGACACAATAGCAAGCGATGATACGAAGGAAGATGGAGAGCGCAACGGAAGCAGGCGACAGCAGCGTGGCTCGAATGCCATCGTGGCCAATTAGTTTGCTCTCTCTTTTCTTTTTTTTCTCGTTTTTACTTCTTGTCCTAGTTTCCCCGATAAAAACAAAAGAACGTGACACCACTACGCGCCACCTTCACAGCTTCGGACGTGCCTCGCATCAAAACTGGATGCCCCCGGTAGCTGCAGCGAGCGCATGCGTGTCATCGCAGTCAAATCAGCAGCAAGGTTCCACCTCCGGCTCCAGGGGCGGCAAGGGCGGCGACCAGCTGGCCGGGAGCTTCTCGCCTTCGCCCTGGAGCGTCGCGGTGCAGAGCGCCATGGCCGCGTCCAGCTCCAGACGCATCTGGCTGAGCTCCTCCAGCATCACGCGAAGGTCCGGGTTGCAGACCTCCGCGAGGGGCAACGCGCACGGCGCAGTCGCCTCCTCCGGCGTCGAGGTCGGCTCCAGCGCAATGTCCAGCAGGAAATTGTGCTCTGCTGTGACGGGAGGAAACTCCGACGTCGGTGGCAGCGGAGGGAATACCTCCGCCAGCTCCGTCAGCTCCGCGACCTCCTCCGACTCGAGCTCCTGTTCCTGCGGCTGCAGGTAGAGCGACACCTTCCGCGTCACCACGAGGTCTCGCTCCACCGCCGGCTCACCGCGCGCCAGTTTCACCAGCGGCGTCGGCGCCGAATAAAGCACCGGCAAGGGCGGCAGCATCGGCTGTACGGCGGTTGGAGCAGACGCCGTCACCTGGACACACGGCTCCTTAACTGCCTCGGGGAGAGCCCAAGCCTGCTGCTGAACCGGCTTGGGCAGCGCTTGCTTCGGCTCCGATTTGGGCAGCACTGTCGGTAGCTTTGGCTCCGGCTTACAGGGCATCGCCAGTCGCTTTGGCTCAACTGGTGGTAGCACCGTCGGTAGTTTCGGCTGCGGCTTGCTGGGCACAGTCAGTTTTGGCTCAGCTGTTGGTAATAGCACTGTCGGCAGCTTCACGTCCGGCTGGGGGCGGCGTCGAAGCACTACCGGTAGCTTCGGCTCCGACTGGGCCCTCGGTTTCTCCAGCGGCATCAGAAACGGCAGCGTCTCTGTCATGACCACCTGCTTCAGCGTAGCGATAGGCGCTTGTCTTGCCAACGGCTGCGCCATTGACTTCGTCTTCTGCTGCTTCGACTTCTTGCTGGTCGTCGTCGCCTTCTGCTGTATCGCCCCCCTCGGCGCGACGCTCGCCAGCGCCATGGCCGCCACCACCTTCTGCGGCGTGGGGTGGGTGGGCACCACTGCGATCTGCAGCCGTTCCGCCCCGTGGCTCGCATTATCAGCAAACGACTGACTGTCGGCGATCGACAGCGTCAGCGAGTAGTCGAGCGCGCCGCGCCGCAGCGCGTGCAGTCGCTGGAGTGAGTGGGCGACGTGGCCCACGAGTCCACGACGCATCGGCTGCTTCTCGAGCTGCGTGAAGGCTACAACGCCCAGCGCCGCCATCAACAAGAAGCAGAAGAGCAGAGCGCCTCCGAACACGTAGCCGCCCAGCGTCACGGCCACCGCGAGCTGCAGCACGCCCGCCGCAGTCACGAGTCCTCCCACACGGAAGGTCTGCTGCTGCTGCGCCGCGTACACATCGTCCGTGAGCTTGTACGGGTCGCCGAGTTGCTGCTGCTTGAGGCGGCGCTGCGTCTTGGTGCTCGCGCGCTGGCGCATCGGAGCTGCTGGGTCGTGCGTGAACCTAAGCGGGAGATGACGGGCTCTGAAATGTCCTGGTGTGTTCGCGATGTATGTCGTATGTGTGCTATCCGGATAACCAAAATGGGGTTTTGCACGCGGGAGCTGGTCGTTTGATACTTGCAGACCACAGCTACCGAGGCAGGGTGTGGTCTAACCAGTTGGAAAGCGGAGGACGGACAGATCGAGCTCGTTCTTCCTTCCCTCTCTCTTCCTGTCGCCCGCTCCGTTCCGTTGCTTCGTTGGCGCTTTCTTTCAGTCGAGTCTTCCGGCCTACGTGCCCCGAATCCCCCACTGACGATGGAGTGCCAGCGCCCACGACAATGGAGCGAGCGATCGCTGCTCTGCTCGTCCATCGTCCGGAGCCATTTTTTTGCCTTCTTGGCTCGTCTCTTCCCCGGATTTCCCTCTCAAGCGGAAACTGTGCGTCTGAGAACGCCCGACTCGATTCCACACGCCCCCCTCATCCGGCAACCGTAGCCGCTCTGTTGACGTTGCGGGCAGAGAACGCCAGATTCCAGAAAGCGACGTCAGCTCGCACGCCGAATAATTTGCACGCCTTTTCTGCGAGAGGCAATTGGTAATCCGCCCACAACAGCACGATGCGCCAAGGATCGCCGCCCCCCAGCCAGCACGAGAGCCCCTCCAACGTCGAGAAGGAGCGGAGGCAGAGTCGGAGGAGGACGAGAACAGAGAATATGAGACGCGATCTTTGACGGAATTGTGCAGTATTAGGAGCAACGTCGGTGTCGTCACGAATGCGGAACGGCGCGGAACGTCCCCACGTTGGCTGCTTCGGGGCAGCCTTCACTGTGATACCGGTATATGCTCCGTACTGTAAAATTGCAATGGCACGTTGGTTGTGCCGAAAGTTTCGAAACCCACGCGAAGGAGTCAGAATCCACCCAGGAGTTGCCGGGAAATACTGACCTCGGATCTTGAAACGTGTCCTCTTGTCCCCTTCCCCTGTAGCAATCCACTGCACAGGCTGTTAGGAACAGAGCACAGCCGTTTGCAACGCAAACCGTCAACAGAACGAGCGATCGCAGCCAAACTGTGTGAACGAAACTGAACACCTCGTTGCTTACGACGATCCTTTTCGTTACTTACGGCGCATGCAGCGGTGGGCAAAATCCACCCTGCCACCAAACGCTCGTGGCACACGTTCGAATCCATACCGGTATGGAAATGCCGGCGATCTCGAATTGTGAGAGCATCAAGTCGGAGATCGATTGCTTCGACCCAAAGTCGCTTTGAGATGGAGGGGGGGTCAATGCTGGCCGAGGTGCCGTGCGGCGGCTTGGAACCAGCACTCGACCATCAGCAAACGCTCTACTCCTAGCACCGTGAACGGCAGACTGAGACGTTCGCTCGAACGCGACACCTCGTGCGTTGGCAAGTTGGAGGGGAAACCGGTGCGATGAAGACGAAGGATGCTGGCTTGCTGTCAGACAGAGTTGTGGACGACGATACAAATAATCCCAGACGAACATCCCCGCCGATTCTCCGGCCACGGCGATGTGGACGTCTGCTCATCCGGGAAGAGCGCGTTGTAAATCATCAGCAACGGCGCGACAGTCCTCTCCCACGCGGCAGGCGAGAGTTTCGATGGGAACCTGACCTTCTCCAAGCGCTCGGCGTCACGTCCGACCTGAGTGATAAAAGCCGCCTCGCGCTGAGAAGTTTCTGAGGTTGATTCCCAACTTCAATTCCCATGCTTGCTCAGGCCAGGGCGCTTCTCGAGGCACCTCGAAGTCGCTCTGAACGCGGCGATGCCCAAACTTTGCGGCGAAAGCGACGAAAGCCGGCAGAATGCGTTCCTGCCACACCGCGTCACTGTGAGACCACGCGAAGCCCAAGTCGATCAAACACTATTTGTCTCAAGCCACCTGGACGGCGTAGTACTGACGCGCTCGGATGACACAGACGACGCCTCCAAGTGCCCCCCCCCCCCCATGCTTTCTTTGGCCGCGAAGACTCGGACGGAACCACAAAACCCCGCTCCACGAGGCAAGATCTTCACTCTCCAGTTGCGGTCAAAGATCGTTGGTTCCAGTTCTTCCGATGAGGCAGCCACTTGGTTGGCAAACATCGCCTCAGGGTACCACAGAGGCTTGAGGCGCTAGCAAATGGCCTTCCAGCTCGTTGAACGTGCGCAGCGTCGACGCCACCTTGCTCGTCCACAGTGTAGGCGTCCATGGGTCGTTCGCGCGAAAACGCTTATTGGTCGCGCTCTTCGGCGTTTCTCCGCGGCCAGCTGCAACGGCGCGTGAGGGGGGCGCTCATCGCTCGCAGCAGCAGCCTCCAGTGGCGCAGCATCAAGCGTGTGCCTGTGTTATGGAGGGAGGGTTTATTACATTTAATAACCCATGAGGGGATCACCCACCCACCGCGAATCGACCCACCTTAACTTTTAGAGAAAGCTCATAATTACTGCCTCACCGGGTGCTAATTAATACCGTCTCTAGCACTCCGCCTCTTTATTGCCATGGCGGAGGAGGTCGTGCGCGTGCATGCGGCGGCGCAGATGGCGCTCCTGATCGCCCCCAGCGGTCGCACGCGTTGGGCTCCGTGCGCTCCTCCGCCTCTTCCACCCCCGCCAGCTCCCGGGACGCCTCAAGCATCGCCACAGCCCATAGAACTGCAGCAGAAGCCGACACACTCGCCGCCAGCGAACGGCGCGGGCAACTTGGCTCTGCGCGCGTCCGCTTTCCCCGGGACGCCGCGCTTCACGCTCGTCAAAACGGACAAACACGCTCCGCCGCCACAGAATCTGCTGGTGTTTTTGCACGGCCGCGGCGACTCGCACGAGCCTTTCGCTCGCCTGGGGACGCAGATGGCGCTCCCGCAGACGGGTGCGGCCGCTCAAAGTCTATTGCTGAGGCAGTTTGGTGTCAGGAAGCTAACGGTGGCCTATGGCGGGGTGGATGACGTGAATCTCCAGCGGTGGTCTCTCTTCGTGCGCCGGTCGAGCTGCCTTTCGGACTGGGCTTCACGTGGATGGAGGATTTGGACGACCAGGGCGACGTCATCCCGCCCGACGTACCCCACGTCCAGCGAAGCCACAGGTAGGTTCGTCGGACTGCACCCCGATTATACTAGGCGTTTGTATCTGGCAGTGGCTGACGTCCCTTGTTGGTTTGAACGAATAGCCTTCAGAAGGCACGTGACTACTTGTGGAGCTTCCTGCACACGCTACACGACGTCTACGCCTGGGGTTACGCTCGGTTATTCCTGTTCAGCTTTTCTCAAGGCGCCTGCGTGGCCTTCCATCTGGCCATGACGTTGCCTCGTGATGTGCGTTTGGGCGGCGTCATCCTGGTGGCCGGTGGCGCTATCGTTGGCCCGCACTCCTCGCTTAACGACTCGGAAGCCGGCGATGCGGTCGTCACGCCGATGCTGCAGATCACTGGCGCCTTGGACGACGTGTATCCGAAGGCGCTGGCTGAACGCTCGCGACGTGCTTTCAGGAGGAGACACCGCAAGAAGACGGAGGCGGAGCTGTTCACGAGTGTAATACGACCGCGCAAGGCCCACGCCATGATCGACTCGCGCGAGGACATGCAGCACGCCATGCGCTTCTTATCCGAGCACTTGTATCTGCGTAATGTGGAGCTGGAGAGCCGCAGCGATGTCATCGAGCTGCAGAGGTGATCGAATCAAACGATAGAAACCCCCACAATGAAAGCTTGGCCAACCAAATGCGTGTCAAATGCGGGTGGCGCTTCGGCAGCCAATCAAACGACGCCATTCGCGATCTTTCGTTCCTGATTCGGGCCTTACGACCACCAAAGCACCACCAGCCACTCACATTTTAATGGGAGGCCATTTTTGCCCATGGATTTGGCAAAGGGCGGTCACGTCGCCTCCGTGGGCTCGCCGAAGTAGCGGATGAGGCCGTGCGAGACCTGCACGAGGCTGTCGTCTTCGAGCGAGCGCAGCGCCATCTGGAACTCGGCGCTCTTGACTTCGGCCTGGCGCTTCTCCTCCAGGTGGCGACGGGTCTCCCCCACACTCAGCGATTGGTTGGGCGCTTCGCCCAGGATCTGCTTGAGCGCAGCCACGAGATCCGCCAGCGCCTCTCGCTCCAGCGTGCTGTGGCCCGTGTTGATCATGTCCATGTCGATCGTTCCTGTGCGCGGATCCATGGCGGCGCGCTGCGTGGCCACGTTCATGAGACGCAGCGCCTCATCCACGTCGCGGCGCGTCACGGTCTCGCACAGCTTGAGCTTCGCCAGCGCCTCCGAGATGCGGATGAGCGACTCGAGCTGCCGTGGCGTGGCGGTGATGTTCTTCTTGGCTGACGCGGCGCTCGCGCCTCCCATCCGTCGCAGGTCCAGATACGCGCGGATGAGCGCGTCGCGGGCCTCACTGGACAGCGTCGGGTACACGTGACGCTTGGCGTAGGCGATGTACTCGGTCAGTAGCTTCATGCTGATGAGCTGAGGGCCACTGCCACGTGCTTGCTGCCGCACCCGAGCCCGCGTTTCTTCGTCGTAGTACAACGCCACGATGTGCTTGGCCAGTTTGCGGTCCGACTCGGGCTGCGGCTTGTCCAGGATGAGGTAGATGAGGTCGAACCGCGACAACAGCGTGGGTAAGATATTGACGTTCTCCACCACGGACTTGTTCGGGTTATAGCGCGACTCGATGGGGTTCGCGGACGCCAGAATGGACGCCCGCGCGTTGAGCGAGCAGATGATGCCGGCCTTGGCGATACTCACGGTCTGCTGCTCCATGACCTCGTGCAGCACGGAGCGCGCCGAGTCGCTCATCTTGTCGAACTCGTCGATGCAGCAGATGCCTTCGTCGGACAGCACGAGAGCGCCCGACTCCAGCACCAGGTCGCCCGTCTCCATATCTCGGATCAACGACGCCGTGAGCCCCACCGCCGAGCTGCCTTTGCCCGACGTGTAGATGCTGCGCGGCGACAGTTTGTGCACGTACGACAGCAACTGCGACTTAGACGTGCCCGGGTCTCCGCACAGCAGCACGTTCATGTCGGAGCGCATGCTCTTCCGCTTGGGCGCCACGCCGCCGTGGTCCAGCTCCTCGTGCGCTTCGTTGATGCTGCCGCGACTGCCGTCCTTCCGCGTGCCACCGAAGAGCATGCACAGAATGCCCTTCTTCACGTCGTCCAGCTCCCAGATGGACGGCGCCAGCGAGTGCGCCAGGTTCTCATACACTCGCGGGTGTGCCGCGATGCGCCGAAAGGCTGCCAGTTTGCGAGCCTGCCGCGCGTCGGCAGCTCTAGCGTCGTCGCCCTGCTCTTCCTCCGTCGGGTCCGCCATCTCCACGTCGATATCTGCTGGGCCGATGGCGCTCGCTTCGTTCTCCTGGGTCGCCTGCTCTGCAA
This sequence comes from Nothophytophthora sp. Chile5, assembly GCA_001712635.2. Classification (NCBI taxonomy): domain Eukaryota; phylum Oomycota; class Peronosporomycetes; order Peronosporales; family Peronosporaceae; genus Nothophytophthora; species Nothophytophthora sp. Chile5. Next base: position 2,114 of record MBAC02003199.1, on the reverse strand, counting down.
TCTCTAGGTCCTGCCCATCTTCTCCCTCCTCTCGTCGCGTGAGCTCGTCCACTCGCCGGAAGTGCACGACGTCCACGTACGTTTTGAAGACGGACTTGACCACGCGTTGCCGCGAGTTGGCACGCATTGGCACGGCGCGGTAGATGCCCGTGACTTCCACCTTGTCGCCGGGACGCACGCCGTCCACGAGGTCGTCGAAGGCGAAGAGCAGCACCGTGTAGGGCGTCTCGCCCTCGGGGATGGCGTCGGGCGTCTCCTGCATCTTGATCATCTGCTTGTCCGTGAACGCGCAGCGGTTATGCAGCATCTCCATACTCATGCGTGCGTCACAGCGTATGCAGGCTGTGGGCTCTTCAATGCGGCCGCGATCCAGCGCCACTTGGGTCGACGCATGGCACACGGCGCAGCGGAAGAAGGCCTCCTTCAGGTCGGGCAGCACGCCGCTGCAGCGCGTGACCATCCCCTTGAGACACACGAGCTGGTCGATGTCCGACGGGTTCAAGTGTCGGAGCGGCGACAGCTCGCGCAGGTGGAACGGCCGCACCTGCAGCGCTATGTTGGCCACGTTCTCGAGGCCGTTGGACCCGGGGCCGGTCATCAGCGCCAGATACTCCTCCGTGACCACCATGTCCAGGATTCGGATGAGCACTTGTGGGAACAGCACCAGCTGGTTGTAGAGCTTCCGGGCGGCGCGGAACTGACGCAGATGCTGCGTGTCCAGGTCCAGCACGAGAGACTGCGTGAGTGCCAGTCGTCGCAGCGCTTTCAGGTAGTGCGTTTCCTCTTGGTGGCCACTATTGGGCAGTCGGAACTGCCGCAGAAACGACCGGAAGAGCTCCATGGACTCCGACACGCTGATGTTGGTGCCCCAGACCACGGCGCCCGAGAATGCCTGCTCCTCCTGTTGTTGCTGCTGGAGACGCGAGTAGGCGGAGGCGGAGGCCGATGCGGACGAGGAAGAGCGTGGTGAACTCGGCGGCGACGCCGGCGGACGCGGCAGTGCCGCCTGCGGGACCAGCGGCGGCCTCCCCGCTTGGCTACTGCGGTAACTGGCCTTGGAGCTGCTGGTACTGGACGGCGACGACGGCGCTCCAGCGTTCATGGCGTGTGGCCCAGCCTCCTGTTGCGGCGTGAAGCTGTCCAATCGCCATTCCCGTCGCCCCAAGTCACCACGCGGCAGTTGCCGTTGCGTCATACGCCGCAGTTCGGCCTCGACTTCGTCTTCGTCGTCGTTTCCATCGCGGCCATTCGATTCGTCGTTGGCCGTCGTGGCGGCGCCATAGCGGCCCAGATACCGCGGCGTGGGGGTGGCATCCACCGACGCACTCATCTCCGCGAAGCCGTAGCGCGCTGGTAGGTCTGTGGCTGACACGGCGGATGCGGAAGCGGCCGATGCAGACACAGACAGCGCCGACGTCGGGGACATTGGGGACAGCGGCGTTCCATCCTCATGCTCGGCCCCCACGGACGCCGCAGGGATCGAAAGCGCGGGGACAGAGGCGGAAGACGGAGATGCAGGCGGCTGTCGAGTCAGATACCGCGGTGTGGGCACCAGTGGGCTGGATGGCGGCGTCGCTGGGGGCGTCCCATTGTCACCTGCGTCCATTTTCGGTCACGGGGAGCTCTCCAATTGGTTCGTGTTGGCTTTTTACTTCCCGCCAACTTTGGCGCGTTAGGTACGTGTGAAGCTTAAGTTCGCACTGAGCACCACTAAATTTAATTTCGGTTGTGATGTCCTCTGTTATGCGGGTGATACAAAAGTGACCCAATCAAATATCACACGGAAAAATTTCGGACAATACGATTGGCTATATTTTGCAAGAATTTCCCCAGAAGATGGTGGATCAAACCCACAACATCCAGTGTAACGGGGTACGTTCGAGTACCCCTTACACAAGGTGATTGGGTACGGTTTGTACCCTTTCACAGTCACGGTAAAACCGGTATTGGCCTAGTGACATAAAGAGTGACTTTGTCACTCTTTCGAGACAATCTGGTCCCTCTTTTCTATGGTACGAAGTGCCTAAAGTGGCTGGGAGCCACTCATTTGAGCGACCAGTGTAAACTACGCCTGGGAGGATAGTTTACTGCATTTGTATGGATTTACATTAGCA
>MBAC02003198.1:0-20768 GCA_001712635.2 Nothophytophthora sp. Chile5 | reverse complement strand
CGGACGGCTGGGTCGAGGAAGAAGACGTGAACGGCAACATTATAGCGAGAGGAAACCCTGCGAAGGCACAAATCGTTCGACAAGTGCTGGCGGCCTCGTCAAACTCGGTAGACGTTCTGGAACAGCTAAACGAGCGGTTCCCATGTCTCTCCAGCTTCTCGGTGACATCAACACTTTCGTCGACAGCGAAAGCTCGCCGTTCAATGAGGTGACACGGCGTTGGCTTTACGCAGTGGCTGCGATGGGGTTTTACGGGATGTGCCGTATGTCCGAGGTCATGTCCTTGGAATACAAAGATATTGACCTGCAGCTGAGTAGACCCAGCAAACTGGACGAGCAGCAGAGTATTTCATATGGCTCCTTCACGTTACGAGATCGTAAGACTGATCATGATCCCGCCGCCAGCCGCCGATACAATCTCCATCATTTGCCACAAGATGAATGGGCGTGTGACGCATTGACCTACGTCCGTCGCTGGGTGGCGTTCGCTCAAGACCAGCTGCACCCTATGTGGCGGGACGACTATCATCACCGGGACCACAACTATCAACAAGGTTCGTTCTGCAATCCACCAAATTAATGAGAAACGAGCAAGCCAAGTAATTAGTCGTAGAGCAACAAAGAAGCGGAAATGATATAATGCGGATAGATCTCTTTACAATATCTGCAGCACCTTGTTCTCCACGAGCACGCTTGGTGGAGGCGTTCGCGCCCCTGGAATGGAGATGAAATTTGTCATAGCGCCGAATTAGAATTAGAAATACAATAGAAATCTACAGTGACCAGCTGAGACCGGTGCAATCCGGTGCAAAACTGAGCATGCCTCGCTCTCGCTGCTCCTTAATGAAACGAAGTATCTGCGTCCGGAATCCCCGTCCGACACCAATGCAAAAAAAAACGCCTGTGGTGCAAACAAGCGCCAATTTCTAAATTAACCTCTCCCTAATTGAAATGAGCTCCTTTGTTTTGTATGGAATGCCAGAATGTGCTTCCCGATATTAGTCCCGAATTTAATCGGAAATTAGACTGCATGCAGGGAAGTCATACTCCCGCGCTGGTATCCAAGTGCTTCTTGACAAGAAGCAGCATGATGTTCTGGAACCGAGGTGGCAGCGGCAAAGCGACCTCCTCTGCTGCTGCAGACGACGCCTCGACCTCACGACGGGCGTCTCCGAATCAGCAGATTGCGGTGAAGCCGCCAGTACCTCTGCCACCTTCGTACGTGCTCTCGGAGCAACGGCGTAACGAGTTGCTTCTTGCTGCTCGAACAAACCGCGTTTCCTGGGTCGACGGCGTCGACGAGCGCCATGCAGCTGCGCTTGCAGCATCCAACAGCGGTTTATCTGCATCTCTAGCGGCTCCAGGCGTCCCCAGTCACTGTCGCGAGGCGCTGGAGGGCGTGGGCGAAGAATTGTCGCGTTTTTTCGCCGAGTTGGACGAACTGAAGCTCAAGATCTTAGCCAACGACATGCGGCTCTCGGAGGAGGAGCCTGACGCCCCCGAAGACCTACCGAGCCTCAAACCACGGCACCACACGCTGTTCCAGGAGCTACGCGAGCAGGAAACGCGGCTGGACCAGTGGAGACGCGCACACAGCCCTCGAAGCCGTCGATTGACGAGCCACGACCGTGAAATGGCGTTTCTGACGGGTTTCTGCGAGTTGGTGGCCCTGCTGAAGAACCCACAGATGGCTGAACTGGTGTATCGCATCCAGTCGTTCGTCAAGCGCGCCGAGCAGTGGGATCTGCCGTCCATGCTGAAAGCCCGTGCCAAACGCGACCGACCTGGGGGGAGAATCCAGAGCTTCATCACCCAATTGATGGAGCAAATCAGACACAGTCGCAAGTTGTCTGCTGTGCTGCATAAAGAAGGACCCAGTAGGGAGTCCGGTGGGTTCCTGCGTGTGGGGGACGAGGCTGGGGAAGACCTTCTGCACGAAGTACTTGAAGCCTTCCTGATGGAGAAGCTGTATGCCAAGACGCTGACTCCGTCGATAGAGGTCGCCCGACAGGATGAGGCACTTCATGACCGCATATCTTCGCTCGGCTTTGTGACCTTCGAGCATTTGGATCTGCCTGTTCCAGTGACTCAAGAAGAACGACAGACGTGGGAGCACTTGGCGCAGCAATTGGAAGCCATGACGCTGTGTCCAAGTCCACGACGCAAGATGGACGGCGTGCTGCGCGTAAGTCAAGACCTCACAACGTTGCTGAAGACCCAGAATGGCGGGAAATTCCCATCCGCTGATCAGTTCTTGCCGGCGCTCATCTATCTGCTGTTGCGGGCCAACCCTCAAGCGCTCAAGCGCAACGTCGCCTTCATCCAGGAGTATCGGAGTCCGAGCAAACTGGTGTCGGAGCCAGGATATTTCTTCACGCATATCGTGTCCAGTGTGGCCTTCCTGGAGGAGGTGAACAGCTCGTCACTCACAATTTCGCCCGAGGAATTCGAGGAAGGTCTTCAACGCAGCAAGCAGAGCCTGAAGCTGCGACGCGTCCGTCCTGAGCTGGAGCAGGACACGATCAGCAACGCGAGTAGCGATAGTGTGGGGAACAGTGACACCAACACGTCAGCACTGCGGGGTAAGCAGATTCCAGAGAGTCGAAGCGATGCCATCAGCACTGAAGAGGACGAGGAAGAGGTGGCTCTGCGTCTGCCTACCGTCCTCGAGGTGCGCGCCAGGCGACTGGCACTGATGGCGGCAATCCAGTGAAATCCCTCCAATAGACCATAAAGCCGTCCTTTCCTGGTGCTCTGCTGCTTCGTGCCATCCAAGCGGCCTCGCTGCCTTCCAAAGTAGCGAGAAAGGCTTCGATGCTGCTTCTTATTCGCCATATTTGTTCCGTTTGTTGGTCACTCCGCCATTTGGAAGACCAGACCAGTAAAGTAGCGTTGAGTTCTTCGCTCCTTGACGGAAGAGCAGCGTGTCATGCGGATCCGCGGGTCCCGGCGCCTGCTACGGGCGTTGCATCACTACGCGCCACCCACGAAGGTCCACCGTCCAGCTGGAGCAGGAGAGGCGGACGACGAGGACGAGGACGAGGATGGCGTACGTCTCCCGCTCACGCCGAGAGGTCCGGGTAATGGCGACATCCGTACGTTGGACGACACGTTTCTCGACTGGTCCCGAGTTGAGGGCAAGCAGGACGCCAAGGTTCGCGATGGAGGAGCCATGCCCAAGCTAGATCGAAGTCGTCGAGCCTTCGCTCGCCGTCGACAGCAGTTCACCTCGTGGAACGCCCAGACCGCGAGTTCTGCTATGAAGACACTGCGGGAGTGCTACACACTCGCTCGTCGTGAGCTGTCGACTTGGAGAGGGCGAGATAAGAAGCTTCCGAACGCTGTGGAAGGTCAGGAGGCTCACGATTCTCAGAGCCTTCGAGGTAGTCGACAGCTGAAGAACTCCTGCCATTCGGCGCCTTCTGTCGAGGGCGTGGCGAGCTCACTCTCTTCCAGTACCGACTCGGAAGAAGAGCGGGAGAAGCAGTTCCGTCGCTCGGACTTCTCGCTTCGTGCGACTCCGTCGACGCCCAGCAGCGCCAGTCAGCAGCGCGACCATCAATTGCGACGTGGATTCATCGAAACGGACGGTTGTCGCGAGCGGCTGCTACAGATCGAGTGCTTGCCTGTCAACGATAGCGAAGACGAAGAGGATCACGAGGACCTGGCGACGTTTAGCTCGCTCCCGTTCCGGACGGTCAAGATTGACGGCCAGCGGCAAGTACTACTCAACGAGTGGATCTAAGTTCATGGAGGCAAACGGCGATGAAACCCGCGAAAGCGACAGACGAAGAGATGGAGAGCGATATGGTGTCATCAACACCGCAAGGCAGATCTCTGAGGCGTGTCGCCGCGAGAATCCACCGGAGGAAAGCGCATAGCAACGCTAGCTCGAGAGAACGTAACCAATCCTGGCCCCAAAGCTGTTGTTACCAGGTATCAGATCCGTCCTTGAAAGACTAGACCATACTGGTTTTGTAGTGAGTGTAGTCGAAGAGCAAACATATTGATGTGTTGCTTTCTTTTAGAGTCAACGACATACGCGATACGATTGGTGATTCAACTTCAAGAACCGGCGTGATTGGGTGAAAAGCTGCAATGTGGGCGTAAAGAAACGCGGTTCACGTTGCAGTTCACCCTGAGCAGTCAAGGTGTCGCCGGAATGCGCTGATCCATCCAGCTCTCGCACTGGAGCTCCAACCCGTCTCCGACCATCCTGCATCGGTTCAGAACTGCCCGCCTGCTCACCAGTCTGGCGCAGAATTTCTATGATTCTCGGTTACTCATCGTGGCCCACCCTCCATCGGTTTCCCGGAATATACACACACTTCGCCCTCGCCTCGACCATGAACATCTGGGCGCTCGTGGACCCTTACGCGCGGTCATCAGCCCGAAGAAGCCGGCAGGCTTCCTCCCCCCTTCGCCTGGACGATAGTCATGGTCCTGTGGGACCCAGGAAGCCCCCGACTCTGCGGCGCTTGCAGTCGAAGAACTGCGCGAATGCGAAGAAGCAGACGACGCGCAACAAGAAAAGGAAGCAGCACGAGATGCAGACGCTGGAAGCCAGCCAATTACAAGAGCAGATTCGCCATTTAGACCGCCGCTTAGCGCTGATGAATGCGCGAGCCCTGGTTCATCGCGCAAACAGCCAGGCGGTAGCGTTAAACGTCATGACCACGTACTATCGCTGTATGTCGCGTGGCTACGACCCAAGCCGCGCGCCGGAACGGGCGCACGAGACAGCGCAGTTTCTACACTCGGCGTTTGCCGCGGACCTTCGGACACCCGACTTCACAGGCCTCAACCACCTAATGCAGCAGTGGGAGCTACTCTCCATGTATCACGGCAGTGTTTCCTGCAGCATCACCGGCGTGGAGATCGTGGCGAACGATGTGCGGCCAGCACTGCAGATTGAGGAAGATAGAGAGGAACGGGAGGTTCTTGTGGTGAAAACGTATGGCGTGACGACGCTGGAGATTTCCCGTGCGACGTTCGAAGGCGTCTTCCCTCACATTCTGTCCGACGAGTCGCTGGTGCAGTCCCTGATTGGCAAGACGTACAGCTTCGCCTTCACGTTGTTTGCCTATGTGAGTGCACAAGACGGCCGTGTGTTCCAGTTGGAGTCCAAGATCGACCTCACATCGGCGCTGCTGGACCTGCTGAAGGACCCCTTCGTGACCCTCGAGACCGTCAGCTCGACCACGATGAACAAGCGGGGCAACCTGTTGCTGCGAGCCGATGTACTCGAGGACCAGAACGACATTGAGAATGGCTTCCTTTGAGTCCACTTCGACCACCTGCACGCTTCAGAAAGGTGCATCACAGGTCGCCTTTCGTCGTAGTGATAGGACAGCCGCATCCCGTCGGTAACGCTGCGTTACATTCAGTGCTTGTCTCCGTCTTGGATGCACTTTGCGTGCAGAACTTGCTGCTGCTACCTCTGCTATCCCCAACCCAGCGGCCCAGCGCTGCGAGCGATGGCGCTTGCAGAAACCTGGACAGCTGAGAATCTGCGATACCGAGGCCAGTTTGCATTCGATAGAATATTGGAGCCGGTAGATGCTGGAGGAGGGGGAATCTCGCTTGCCACATCATGTTCAGCACTTCCACGGGAGCTTAGAAGACTTTTTGCCTAATTTGTTGTCGAAAATGTGTCCAAAATGGCACATCCAGGTCGAAGTATGATATTTGTATCACATTTCAAACGCAAATTAAAATATCAGGCTTGGCGTTCAGCTCCATTTCCCAACGGCGACGTCGTCTCGCTAATTGTTTCAAATTGAATCGGAGCTGCACAGCACATCGCCTCCATCTTCGCCGCCGCACCGCTCGCCTGATGAACTTGTACGTGCTCACGGACCCCCGGTCTCTTCCCAACACGCGCGCGCAGGCGTCTGCCAACGGGCAGCTCGCAGAGCTTCGTGGTTTGCGCGGCAGAGTGGGCTTTATTGGCCCCACACGTCCCCCAAGACGCGGCCGGCTTCGTCTGCAGTCCAAGAACTGTGCAAGCGCCAAGAAAGAGGAAGTCAACGCCAGGAAACGCAAGCACAGACAGCAGGCGGCGGTATCGGCTGCCCAGAGACTGGCACTACTGCACGCGCGAGCTGCAGTGGCTCGCCTGAACGCTCAGGCCGCGGCGGGGAACGTCATGTATCAGTACTTCGAGTGTTTGGCTCAAGGCTACGACCCAACTCTCAATCCGCTGCAAGCGCAGAGGTCGGAGCGGTTTCTGCGTGCCCAGTTCGCCAGAGACTTGAAGACCAGCGAGTTCACGGGGCTGGACATGTTCATCGAGCAATGGCAACTCCTCTCCCAATGCCACGCCAGTATATTCTGCGACGTTGCAAGCGTCGAGGTCTTCCCGATCACAGAGCGACCGCGGATCCATGTGGTTGAAGATGGAACTGACGCCGATAATGCAGAGGAAGAGAGTGAAGTGAATGTGGTGAAGGCGCACGGCGTGACGACGCTGAGGATCTCACGTTCGACTATCGAGCGCATTTTCCCGCACATCTTGGCGGACGAGCAGCTCGTGCAACAGCTTGTTGGGAGGACATACAGCTTCACGTTCACGATGTTCGCCTATGTAAACACAAGAGACGGCCGCGTGTTCCAGTTGGAGTCCAAGATTGACCTCACGTCGGCGCTGCTGGAGCTGCTGCAGGATCCGTTCGTGACGATGAAGATGATTAATGCGACGACTATGACGAAGGGGGGTAACCTGTTGGTGCGGAATGAGGTTCATGAGGACTGCAACGGCATCGAGAACGGCTTCCTCTGAGGCATGACAAGTCGAGACGCCTCGAAGTCAAGGCGAAAGATATGCATACGGTGTATACACCACACCTGCGACTGGAGTGTATGAATTCCTCTTCCTCACGGTCTGCGTTTGTCGATGTGAGGAGAGCTGACCAAACCTGTTGAACAAACAAGGACCAGCAGTTCGAACTTAAAAGCGAACTCGTTTCTTCCATTTAGATGTGCCTTTTTGTGCGACCTCCTTGGTCACCATGGGATCTCGTGGCCTTCGAAGTGGAAGAACTTGCCCGTGTCTTTCATCCTCGTCTTGTCAATCACGTGGACCATGGCTTCCACCACGCGATCCGCTTCGGCTTCGTAGCTGTCAAGCGGGAGATTCGTGGGTACGTAACCCGGGTCCAGCAGAATAGCCGCGATGTGGAAGCGCTTCATTTCGTCCGACATCCGGTGATTGATCATGTGCAGCGCCGCCTTCGAGGCGGCATAAGCATACGGGCCACTGCCGGTCTCAATACTGGCCCAAACAGACGAAAGATGCGCCACACAGGCCCCTTTCTTGCCGTGCTTGGAAGCCACGAGCTTCAGATTCGGCAGAAGCGAGCGCGTGACCAGGAAGGGACCCACGGCATGGACCTCGAACTCCTTCATGAGCGCGTCTTTGGTGGTCGACAACATGTCTCCACTCCCTGTGAAGATGCCAGCGTTGTTGATGAGGAGATCGATAGGAAACCCCGCCAGCTCCTGAGCCATTTGAAGCACCGACGACTCATCCCGGACGTCCATCGTGATCACTTTGAAAGGCGACAACGCCTTCAACTATAGTCCAAAGTAGCCACATTAGAAGGCGCTATTCATATCAGTAGAGGCTGCAGAACGTACATCGTCGAGGTTGCTGCCCTCCCGAGTCGTGGCGATGACCTTCCACCCAGCGTTGATGTAGTACTTCGCGAACGAGAGGCCGAGACCGCGGTTGCTGCCCGTGATCAAAGCGGTCTTGGTGGTCATCGTCACTCTCAGAGTGCTGTCGTGTCTTCCGTGAGCTCTGCGTGGTCGGAGGCTTGTTCGAGAATGACATCTACGCTTCGCCAAGGAACGAAGGAGCAGGCAGCATGTCTATGTCGGTGGCTTGAAGTTGTGACGCGCATCAACAAGTGGCCACCATAATCCGAATGGACCAGACCCATCGCAATCAAAGTTGCAATAGCAGGTGCGAACCGTCAATCAGGTTTGAAAAGATGAGCAGTTAGACACTCTCCTTGCCTCGTGCTACCAGCTCACCACGGGATCTCGTGGCCTTGGAAGTGGAAGTACTTGCCCGTATCGGCCATCGTCGCCTTCTCAACCACCTTCGCCAAGCCTGCCACGCTCTCGTCGGTGTGCACGTCGCCCAGCCCGCCGGTCAGATCCGTGACCACGTAACCCGGATGCACCACAATGGCGGCGATGTTGTCCTTCTTGAGATCTATCGCCAGACTCGAGTTGACCATGTTTAGAGCCGCTTTGGAAGCGCGATAGCTGTAGCGGCCGCCAATGTTATTGGCAATGCTGCCGAGCGCCGAAGACACCTGGACCACGAGAGCACTGCCGCTTTGCTCCGCTGCGAGCTTCAGATTCGGGAGTAGAGCGCGCGTCACCAAGAACGGACCGACGGCGTTCACCTCAAACTGGCGCATGAATTGGTGCTTGGTAGTCGTCTCGAGATTGCCGTCCATGTGGGTGCCAGCATTGTTAATGAGCAGGTGGATGGGCTGAGTCTTGAGCTCATCCGCCGCCTTGAGCATCGTGGCTTCGTCTGTGTTGTCAATGACCACCGTCTTGAACGGCGAAAGCTTCTTCAACTATAACCCAGAGTCATATCAAGAAGCTTAGGGATCTCCTATGATTGAGCAGCAGAGTGAATTGCTCCATGGCCAAACTCACGTCATCAATGTTGCTGTCTTCGCGCGCGACGCCGATGACCTGCCACCCAGCCTTGGTGTAGTGCTTGGCGAACTCGAGGCCGATGCCACGCGTGCTGCCTGTGATGAGAACAGTCTTGGCCGCCATCGCGTTGCGCAGTCGAGAGCTTGTTGAAGAATGAAGAATTATGAGGATACCGTGGATGAATTGCCAATCACTTGTCAACTGTGAAGCTAAATATCCTGTGGATGAACAATATGATTACCATTCAATTCCCTATTCTGTACGGAGAGGCTGAGATTGTGTAACATAATATCCTTTTGTATACACTAGACGATCAGACGTTCAGAGGTCTGATTATGCTCAGCCACAGCCAGTGTAACGTAAATGCTCAGAAATATGTCCGGCACAACCTTTTGCAATACCGATACTGACATTTTATTATTTTAGAGTCCTAAATTTCACTTTCACGAAATCAATTCATCGAAAATGGAACACGTAACTTACCGCAGCTTCCACATCAGCTTTGGAGTATCGTCGCCTCTCCTCCGATTAATATGGCTGCTGTAAGAAGCCACCACGACAACGCGCCGTCCTCTCCCGTGCTCACAATCGTCGGCTTCGTGTGTCGCGAGTGCCTCCCTGTCAGTGGCGGCAGTCTGCCTCATGTGGCGCGTCTCCTCGACGCCTTCCTGGATGAATTCTCCGATACATTGACACTGACGAGAGGGTATTTGCTCTCGGGTGGAAGTCTGCGGTTACTGCAATACCTGGCTGCTCACGAACGTCTGACGATGGATCCGATCCTCCGCCGATGGGTATTTAACGACGTGGTAGGCTGCGCGGCCACCAAGGGAGACCTGAAAACGCTGCGATGGCTGCTGGAGAGCTACCTGCCGGACGAGTTCCTCACGAAGGCGGTGGATGAAGCTGCTTATGGCGGTCGCCTGGATGTATTGGAGTGGCTGTGGTCCAATCATCGCAGCAGGGGCAACTGGGGAGGTACGGAACTGTGCGGGGCGATGTACGATGGGCACGTGGCAGTGGTGGAATGGCTTCGAACTCACGTGGTGCTTCGCGCGGAGTCTGCGCAGAAAGTGATGGAGGACGCAGTTTGCTCTGGGGATATGGTGACACTGCAGTGGTTGATTGAGCGCTTCGAGCTGGATATGAATCAGGCGTTGGATCTCGCCTGCGGTGCGAATCAGTGGGAGCTGGCGTGTTGGATTCTCGAACACTGCGAGCTGGAGGCTCTTCCGGAGTTTCCGTATTCTACTCAAATCCAACGAGCTGTTGGCGCTGGCAACCTGAAGTTTCTGAGGTTGGCAAGCAGCCTCAAGAAGTGGGCACCGAAAGAGTACGTTTCAGGGTACCAAATGATTCCGTTGGCAATCGACTCCGGCCACTTGGAGGTGGTGAAATGGCTCCATGACGACTGTGAGATCAACTGGGTTGGTGACGGCTTCGTCAGCGCTGCACGGGGAGGTCATCTGGAAATACTGAAGTATCTCTATGAGAAGCAGGTAGTCAAGAGCAACCAGCAGTCGCCCATGAATGAGGCTGCCAGAAGTGGATTTCTCGACGCGGTGCAGTGTCTTCACGCCCATTCCGACACAACATGCACGACGGACGCCATGGATTGGGCTGCCGAATGCGGTCACCTTGACGTCGTCCAGTGGCTCCACGAGAACCGCAGAGAGGGGTGTACGTCAGCTGCCATGCATCTGGCGGCTGCAAACGGCCACATGGATGTTGTGAAATGGCTGCACTCGCATCGAAGCGAGGGTTGCCAGGAGGCGACGCTCGGCAGGGCGGCTGAATGCGGTCGCCTGGCCATGGTGCAGTGGCTGCACGACAACAGACATGAGACTTTCTCTTGTCGAGGTGCCATGGATATAGCAGCCGCGCAGGGCTACTTGGATGTGGTGAAGTGGCTTCACGAGAATCGAAGTGCAAGCTGTACAGTTAAGGCAATGAATGGCGCCGCAGGGAACGGACATGTGGAGGTTGTCGAGTGGCTTCATGAGAATCGGAACGAAGGCTGCACGAGGAGTGCAATGGACAGAGCTGCGGTCAATGGTTATCTGGAGGTTGCTCAGTGGCTTCACGAGAATCGGCACGAGGGGTGTTCTGTGGAGGCCATGGATGGTGCGGCTCAGCGTGGAAACCTGGAAATGGTGAAGTGGCTGCATGAGAATCGAACGGAAGGTTGCTCCAACAAGGCGATAAACAACGCAGCCATTGGCGGCCACCTCAACGTGGTGAGGTGGCTCTGCAGGAACCGCTCCGAGGGCTGCACGTCTAAAGCTATAAAAGGTGCGCTCCGAATGGGGTGGCTGGACGTGGTGGTGTTCCTGCATTCCGAGCGTCCCGAGTGCCGACAGTTTAATGAGAGATACCCGCTCCAACTTACCCGGATCGAGGTGGCGGAATGGGTGCTCGAGCATTTCCCACAGAAGTTCAAGAACTGCGTTCTTCAAGTTCAGCCGGGCGACTGGCATTTTGGCGACTGGGCGAGAAGAACGAGCCAGATGCTAGCAGACTAGTTTGGCTCTTGTTCCGAGTTCCGGGCGGCATGTCCTTCTGGAGCAGCCACGTCAGCTTTGTTCAGCCTGGTCGAACGTTGCAGAGCCGTTGGATGACTTTGGACGAAGTTCTATAAAACCCTCCCAAATGTTATAATTTCAAACCCAACAATCATGATTTGGAATCCAAATTTGGGATGGCCTCACAATTTCCCCCTCTCCACAGCTGCTCTCGTCCACAATACATGCACTTACTGCATACCGAATTCATAGACAGTATGATCAATCCGCCCATTTAATTCGGACCACAAGGCCATCAAGCCCAATCATTTCCAGAAAGCTCCCAAAAGGCAATGGACGAGAGCTCCGACGGGGCCTCCGCGCCGTCGTCCATGGAGCTGCTGGCCAACAGCGCCATCGCCGCGGGCTGTCTCCAGGCGGTGATGAGTCTCGTGCACCCGGAGCTCACCAAGTACGTGGCCTTACAGCGCGAGTGCGTGGCTCGTAGCGATGCCGGCGCCGACCGCTTGAACTCCCGCCCTCGCCAGCCTCGCCGGCGCTCTGAGGCCGCTGGCGGCTCCGGAGCGCTGCATCCGGACCAGCAGACGGACATCTCCTTCCATCTGAAGTTCCTGCGTCATCATTGGCACTCGTACTTGCGCTTCCACGGGGGAAACCCGGAGCTCCCGGTGATCGTCCAGCGCGCACTCATGTACCGCAACAAGGTGTCGCACCAGAGCCAAATGACGCTACAGCAGTACGAGCACGCCATCGCCACGTTCGAGAAGCTGGCGGAATTGATCGAATGCAACGCACTGATCCGCCAGCAGATCCGGGAACTGGTGAGTAAACTGCTGTCCTTCTCGTCGTTGAGTCAGCCGTCGCCAGCCATTGCGGCGCCGCAGAGGACGGAAACGAAGGAAGAAGCAGTGAAGAATGTGCCGAAGCCGCCGATCGCCACGTTGGAGCAGCTGCAGCAGCATAATTACTTCCACGATGAGGACGACGAGCCGCTTTGGCTGGATTTGAAGGCCATTGGCAATGAGTTCTTCAAAGAAGGGAACTACCCAGAGGCCATTGAGGCGTACTCTCAAGCTCTGGATGTGGCGCCGCATGAAGCAGTGCTGTACGGGAACCGCGCGACGTGTCAATTGAAGCTGAAGGAGTTCGATTTGGCGCGGGAAGATGCCGAGGAAGCCATGGACGAAGACGGCGGCGAGACTGTCAAGTACTATCGGCTGCTTTCTGAGGCGTTGATGGGGCTGAAAGAGTACGATCAAGCCAAGGAAATCTGTGACGAAGGGCTGGATTTGGACCCAAAAGACGAGATTTTGAGTGCTCGTCGACGTAGCGCTGAAGGCCTGATCGAACGAGCCCGAGCTCAAGCTGAGAAGGAGGAGAAGAAGAAACGGGAACAAGAGGAGCGAGCGAGGCAGCAGGCGACTACTGCTGCTGCTGCTACTGCTGCAGTCGCGACGCCAGGTCCGATCTTCAAAGCTGGAAAACACAAGCGCAAGACCAATAAACACAAGAGCAAAGACAAGAGCAGCAAGGCGACAACGGAACAATTGGAGCTGGCGCCGATGATCAACTACCAGGAAGTGTCGGCGAAGTTCATTGAAGTCCACGCCCGGGGCTCTAAGCGACTGGAAATGCACAAACAAGGCATGGAGTGTATGGTGGTGGCAGCCAGAGCTCTTGTCCAAGTCACGGACAGTATTGGCGACGCTGGCAGGTCGAAGCTACCGCTGGAGCATCTGGTGGAAGAAGGACTCGCGAATCTTCACAAAGCTGGAGAAGCAGGTGTGGCCGAAGGGTGGTTCCGACTGGGCGTGCTGTATAGCAGTACACTCCGCAAAGGGATCCCCTTGACGCCGGATCCGACCAAAAAAATGGCGTATTTCCACAAGGCAGCCGCGTGTCAGCCCTTCATCAAGCCACCTGGCAACCGGGTGTTCCCGCATCAAGGCGTGGCGGAAGCTGAGAACGAATTGGGCAATTGCTACCGCGATGGGAACCCGCCGTCGATCGTGAGTGTTGACCTGGTGAAGGCGTTCCAGTTCTTTCTGCGTTCGGCAGAGCACGACTGTCCGCTTGGCCAGTATCATGTGGCCATCGCCTACTCCAAGGGCGAAGGCACAGCTGCCGACGCCTTCGCGGCTCGACTCTGGACCTCCCGAGCAGCGCAGCATGGACTGCCTGAAGCTCAGCAATACCTCGCGCAGCTCTTTGAGAAGGGTTTTGGTGGGCGTCGCGACGCGAACCAGGCGCAGCAATGGGCCATGACAGCAACGCAGAACCGGATGGCGGATCTCATGGTTGCTCACGACTTTGTCGATGTGTCTTGCGTGGCCTTTGGCGGCGGGGAAGTCGCGAAACGGTTCGCCTCCAATCCGAAAGGTGCAGCCCACGCCAAGGCAGAGTTCGAGCAATTCTACAGCGTCTACTTGGACGATGAGGAGGGAGTGGAGAAGGCTGGAGCCACCGACCGCCGTGTCGATGACAGTGACGACATTCAGATCACTAAGGTGAGTTCGTACACGCCGGATGCCACGTCCTCATCGGCTTGGCTGGGCGGGAGCGGCATCTATCGTCCGGCGTCTGCAGTCATCGACGCGGAGGTTGCAAGCCGCGCCAACGCGGGAGGACCAACTGCGGCCAAGTATCTCGTGTCCGAGGAGCTTTTGGCCAGTGCGTCGTCGTTTCTACGATCTGGAAACGTGAAAGACGGTCTGCGGGACCTGAAAAGGGCCGATTTGCTCTGGGAACGTCCGAAAGGAGCCTACGCCTTGTCGTCGGCGGGCGCCAACCTGCTGCCTATGGCGCTCAGAGCCGCCGCCTCGAGTCTGGAACGGAACCCGAGGGATATCGATGCAGCATATGCGATCGGCAGATGGGAAACCATGAGTGACCAGGACATTGTGCGGCACTGGAAACGGTGCGTGAAGATGCATCCGCGTGAAGCCAGCTTCCATTTCTTCCTGGGCACGGCGTACTTGACTGCCCGACGTTATGACGACGCGACGGCGGCCATTGAAGCGGCTCTGGCCATTGAGAAGCGGCCGGATTGGCAATATTGGCTCGCGTCGCCCATGGTGGCCCTGGGCTCCATCGATGGCGCCATGGCGATCTTCGACGATTACGTGTCCACGAACCCTCCGGATGAACGGTACGTGCCGGACGCGTACTACTCGCTTGGCGCGCTGTACTTCAAGCAATACGACAATGCTATGGCCGTCGTGCTCCACGAGCTCGGACAGATGGCCGAGTCCGTCTCCATCCGTTTCCCAGCGTTCTTCCCGACGGTGTCAACGACGCCGCCGAAGGATTCGCTGCGTCAAGCCATGAAGATCCACGGCTACATGGACCCGGCGGTGATCGCCGACACGGTGGCTCAGACCTCCGTCACCTGCGGCTTCTGCGACTGTTCGATCAAGCCCATGCAGCTGCTGAGCCACAAGCTGAGCAAGTGTCCGCGTCGTCTCGTGGTGTGTGAAGTCTGCGGCGATCGCGAGGTCTTCGACGCGTTTCAGGCCCACCAGAAGACTCATTACCCGCAAAGCAACGCGAAGAACGGAAGCAGCAAGAAGCCAGCAGCCTCTTTGGCTGTCCGTGGCAGTTCAGACCGCGCCGTCACCCAAGCAAAGAAGACCAAGAGCGAGCAAGAGAAGGACTTGAAGGGTTTCTCCGGTCCGAAATTCCACTTTGAAGGCGTGATCCTTGAAATCACCAAGGGGAAGAACACGAAGCCGACGGTGTTGACGCTTCGGACGGTGAGGAGCCAGCGCTGGACGCTTCGCCTCAACCTCAGCTCGCAACGTTCAACGGCGGCGACTGGCCTCTTGAAAGCGCTCAGTGACGCGGCAGTGGACAACACGGTGTTGGTGTTTTGGCGCAACTCGCCGCCGCTCGAGATGATCGATCGACGCGCGCTCTCGGTGCCCATGGGGGGCGACGTCTACGGCCAAGACGTGGTCGTCCACGTGCTCAAGGCCACGATCCAAGCGCTGAACTTTGAATTGAGCCAACTGCACCGCAACTCCCACGTCGCCAAGAACGCGTTGTGCTCGAGCTGCGGCTGTCCGGCGCTTCCCGGTGGTGGCCTGGCCTCCTGTAGCGCCTGCAAGATGGTCAAGTACTGCACGCGCGAGTGCCAGAAACTCCACTGGAAACGGATCCATCGCTTCATGTGCAGCGACACAGCGCTGCTGGCCAACTGCAGTTCACTGAGCGAAGATATCACGCCAAACGAGAGTGTTCCGGTGCCTGTGGCCAGCGGAGAGGAGGCAGGCGTCCTGGGACCCATCCGACTGCCGAGCCACGAGGAGACGCTAGAGATCCTACGCGACATCGTGCGAACAGTCGAAGCCAGCAAAGAAGGCGAGGACGACGCGATGGCGGATGCCAACGAGCACTACATGCTGCCTCCGTATGCGTCTGGCGCCGCCAAGCCTGACGCAATCTCAGGCAGCGTCCGTATCTTCCGACGGCCCTCGAACGACGGGAAAGGCGGGAAGGAACTCGTCGCGCACTTCGGCATCGGCTACCTGACTGCCGTGCCCACGCCCGAGCAGCAGCAGGAACTGCACTACTTCTTCCAACTGCCGCCACACAACCCGCTGCAGCTGAGGTACCACGACACGAAAGTGCATCTGGAGAAGTGCCAGGTGTCGATGGACGACGGATCTGGTCGAGGCTTCCGTCTCGGCATGGAGCTGTCGCTGGCCACGTTCCCACTGCCAGCGCTGGCGGAACTGCTCGACTACCTCATCGCCAACACCAACATCTACCTCACGTAAGTCGTGGACGGCGCGCCACTCCCCTGCCAATAGCAGTGCTTTCTTTTTTTTTCTTTCCCTCTTCAGGCTTCAAGAGCTTTGTCGTGCCGGACTTTGGACACACAAGGTATGATACTTGTTGGCCTCCTCTTATAAGTAGCAGTTGGCGAGCGTGTTCTGCGCTTCGGCCACTTCGTCTTGCACCAACAGGTTGCCCGAGGAGCTCATGGCGGCTTCGTCCAGCATCTGGAGCGTAGTTACCGGGTTCTGGAGCAGCGTCATGATCGAGGAAGTGAGGTCCACGCGCGACTCGATCTGGAAGATGCAACCGTCGGCGCTGATGTGGTAGAACACTGTGAAGGCGAAGCTGTAGGTCTTGCCGATGAGCCATTGCACCAGTTGCTCGTCGTCCAAGATGCGAGGGAAGATGTGCTTGATCGTCGCTCGGGAGATCCGCAGCGTCGTGGTGCCTGTGCTCTTGACGACGTACACAGCTTCGCCTCGCGATTGCACCACCAGCGAAGGATACGTCCTGGCCGCCCCTTCCATGGGGAAGAGCTCCAGTCGATCCATTTCCATGTTCATGTCTGCGTGATAGCTAGACAGGAAGTCCCATTGCTGCAGAAACGTCTCCATGCCCGTGAAATCAGGCGTGATGATGTCTTCCGAGATCGACGAGTGCATGAACGCCCCAATCTCCAGACAGTTCGGGAAGCTGGGGTCCGTGACGCGATAGCCACGCGCCAGCAGGCGATGGTACGTCGCCACGAGCTTCATGGAGCGGACCTCGGCGTTGTGTCTCGCCGCCATCCTCGTAGCGTTCGCTACCGCAAGGCGGCGATCCCACTCGGCCAGTCGTCTCCTGCGCTTGTCGGCCCGATCTTGAACGGCCTTCCGACGGAGCGCAGCACGTTGAGCCTTCTTGGCATTGGTGCAGTTCCTGGTCCGCGTCACGCGAGGCCCCCGCTGATCTGCTCTCGAGTGCAGAAGCGGCTCGTCTTCCTCGCTGCTGCTACTACAGTCGGCCACATCCACGAGCGCTCGTCGCTGTGCCGCCCGTCCAGGACACACAAGCATTCTTTGTCTGCACGCGTCCCGCTTGGTGGACGCAGTGACTGTCTCTCTTGATATTGCAGACTGAGCCCAACGGTGCGTGTGGGTGGAGGGTCAGAGCGTCCAGCAGCCGAGAGCGAGACACGAACAGTGTTCCACCCAGTGCTGGAGCCGCGATCGTCAGTTTTCTGCCGGCCATCGAAAAACTTTCCACGCTTTTGGGTCAAGATCGCAAGTCGCTGATTCCTGACCGTCACTTGCGACCTCGACTTAAAAGCGTGGAAGGTTTTGTCCGGGTGCGACTACCGGTTCCAGGCCCAGCCAAGGTCGCTCTGCGCGGATGGACTCGACCCCGAGGATCACCTGGAAAGCGGGAGTATCCGCCGGGCCCCACGTCTTTGTGCGCCGTCCCCTGGCGCCATCCCTCGAAGAACTCGAGCCCACGACAGCCTCACTTGCTCTGTATCAGTCGCTGCGTTGGATGGAACTCACTTGAAGACGCCGCCAATTCGAGATTCAGCCAGTCGAGAGGAGCTGCTCGTCACCGTTGAAATACCTTTCGAAGTTGAGGCGAACCCCCGAGTTGGACATTCGACTGGACCAAGCGCGCATCCATCGTCTGGTGGCAGTCAAATGGCTAAACAACACGGAGCGAGTGCGCCACGCTTTGCTCGTGTCCCAGGGCCGTTCGGTGCCGTCGGACCGTTCACCGCGGTCGTGGCATCCTCCGTCGTGGACCCGCGACGACCTCCAGCTGAGCCAGCTGTTGATTGCGGTCTTTCAGCATGAGAGTGGTCCGTCCTCTGGTGCTGGAGAAAGACGGCAAGCCGAAAGGGACATCGTTCCGGACAGCCACCACTTCCTTCTTCGCGATCGCTCGCTCGAGGCCGCTGCCAGCTCAAGATTCGGCCACGTTTGGCTGCAGGTGGGCGTTGAAGTACCTTGCAAAGTGGATGGTGTTGATGCTGTCTGTCAAGCCGCTTGACTTCCCTGGATCTGCAGCAAGGTTTTTCACTCGATCTGCTACGGAGAAGCCAGCGAAGATCTCTTCTGGTGATTCCCAAGCGAAATTCGAAGCCCTTCGCTCGTTTATTGAGATGGTGAGCCAATGGCGCATGGCGGCCGAGTCATCCTCCGTCGTGTCCGTCGCGGCCAGTTCAGAACTGTGAGGACAATTTGTCGCGTCGGACCACGATCGCGATGCACGTGTCCTTAAGGGGCGCGGGTCGGCGCTTTGGAGACGCGAAACCAGTCGAGGGTCAAGGCAGATTGAGTCTTCCAGATGCGCCACGACGGCCAATCGCTGGCGATTCCAGGCACGTCAACCTCTATCTCCTAACGTGATCCACTTGGCTCGATTACGCAAGCTGGAAAACGCGCTGCAATCGCCTGCTGCCTCTCGCCAACATGCGCTGCACCTTCAGGATCTCTCTCCCTGGACAACAGTCGGAGCGCCTGCATCGGATTGCGCAAGCTGCAGGCAGTGCTTGTAATCTCTCGACCTCGGGCCCTCCATCTAGGCGACCAGAGCAGATCACTTTCGAATTTGCCGAGCTACAAGAACCCGCTACCTCCACGCAAGATGAGCGCCGCCAAGACCGTCCTGATCACGGGAAGCAACCGCGGCATCGGTCTCGCCTTTGCAAAGCATTATGTGACCAATGGATGGAAGGTCATCGCTGCTGCGCGTGACCTCCAGAGTGCCAACGAGGTAAGCTTACGCGGACTGTGTTACGTTCGAATAGTCGACAGATAGTGACCATGTTGTTGTCTGGAGGGCAGTTGAAGCTGTTGAAGGTCGCGCGAACTGTCCAACTCGACACCAGTGACGAGGCATCCATCACGGCGGCAGCAGAGCAGTTGAAGGGCGAACCTATCGACCTGCTGATCAACAACGCTGGCATCGGCATCGGCGGCGGCATTGACCAGACCAGCAAGGCCGAGATGATGCAGCAGTTCGAGATCAACACCGTCGGCCCCTTCCTGGTCACCCGTGCGTTGTTGCCGAACCTGAAGCTGGCGGCGGCTCAGAATGGCTCGGCGACCGTGGGACAAGTCACGTCCCGTATGGGGTGCGTCTCGGACAACGGCTCGGGCGGCATGTACGGCTACCGCGCGTCCAAATGTGCGCTGAACATTGTGAACGCCAGCCTCGCAGTGGACCTCAAGCACGACAAGATCATTGCGCTGGCGCTGCATCCTGGCTACGTGTCCACCCGCATGACCGGCAACAGCGGGGCCGTCCTTCCGGAGGAAAGCGTGGCCGGAATGACGACGATCATCGCGGCGGCGACAGCGGCAGACAGCGGCAAGCTCTTCCATTTCCAAGGAGCGGAACTGCCATGGTGAGAAGAGACTTGCGTTCCAAGGTGGTTATGTCGATGCAACTAGCACTTAACGCTACGGCGTTTTAGATAACGGTCTCTTTGATTACGGGACGCTCGCTCGCTGACGAATCATATCATTATATGCCACCATCGAATATCCAATATGGAAGGGTATGTGTGTTAACGGGTAGTACAGGGCTTCATCACATCACGACAGGTATGAGCTGCATCGACTCTATCAGGATATAACGTTGTACAGGTTTCTATATGTTCAACCATATGTGGATGAATCCATTATAGCAGCACAGCCGCCATTCCTCCAAAGGCACCACATCCAGCAGATCCAGACACGACAACATGGCAGCCAAGACCGTCCTCATCACCGGAAGCACGCGTGGCATCGGCCTCGAGTTCGCCAAGCAATACGCGAACGCTGGGTGGAAAGTCATCGGCGTGACCCGTGATGGCAGCAATTGCGACAAAGTACGTTCGTCATAGCGAGTGAATCGTGAACCGCTATTTTGCTTGGTAGCGCTGACACTATTGCTGCTGCTTTGCTTTGGGCACGCATGCATACAGTTGACAGCCCTGTCGCCATTCAAGATTGTGACTCTGGATGCGACGGATGAGGCGACCATCGTCAAGGCGGCGAAGGAACTGGAGGACATTCCAATCGACCTGCTGGTCAATAATGCCGGGATTTACATCGCTGGCGATCTGGAGTCGACCACGAAGGACGAGCTGATGCGCCAGTTCGAGGTGAACACGGTGGGGCCCTTTCTAGTGACGCGCGCTCTTCTGCCGAACCTGAAGCTGGCGGCGGAGACTGTCGGTAGTGCCGGCGCGCGCGTGGTGACGGTGTCGTCGGTAATGGGCAGTATCACCAATAACGCCGGAGGCAACTACAGCTACAATGCATCCAAGGCGGCAGTGAACATGGTCAACTCGAGTTTGGCGATCGACCTCAAGAAGGACAACATCGCCGCCATCGTGGTGCACCCAGGGTATGTAGTCACGGATCTGACCGGTGGGCTGGGCGACGTGCACACTGGCGAGAGTGTGGCGGGGATGACCGCCGTGATCGAAAAGGTGACGATGGCCGACACGGGCAAGTTCTTCCACTTCCAGGGCCATGAGATCGCGTGGTAAACAGAAATGTATTACAAAAGTTCCCTCGATCTGGGAGGTGGCTGCGAACCCCATGTGGACGTTACTTGACATAAGTAACATCAAGCTTCAGCTTGAGCTCCAAAGCGAACGTCATTGCAAACTCGGAGACGTAGACTGCAGCGTTGAAAGCTTCGTCTTCCGGGGTTGTTGACCTTCCCAGAGGACAGCGATTCTCTGCGGCGCTCGTGTAGGATGGTGCGTGCATATTAGCGGAATGACACGTTCCAGGGAACCAGTAACGCTACAGATCTGCTGTA
>MBAC02003197.1:0-15984 GCA_001712635.2 Nothophytophthora sp. Chile5 | reverse complement strand
TCGACCGCCTTCGTGAAGAACTGAACCACCGCTGTCTTTCGGGCGTAGCTGGTACGCCACATAATCACGACGAGACATCTCTCGCTTTTACCCACAATGACCCCGTCCACCTATTCGAGCCCTCCACGTGGGGATCTCAAGGGAGGTCATGTACCCTTCCACAGTGTAACTGGGCATTCTTAGATGGTCACGGTATAACCGGCATTGGTTTAGTGACATATAGAGTGACGGGTGTTGCTCTTCTGGGATCCTCTGGATCCCTCAGGGTGAGTTACTTACGGTAGCCACTCGTTCGAGCTTTTAGCGTAATTTATGCATGGGATGTAGTTTACCGCATTTGTATAGATTTGCACTTAGCACATATTAGTTTGCAAGTAGTTTACTTGCATAAAGAACTGCCGACAACTAAGAATATCAATGCAGTCTTACATTGAGAAATGGAGAGATGCGTTGGTTTGCGGAAACGCCTCAAGGCTCTAACACGACCCGATGAGACCACGAGCAACGCTAGCTGTCACGGTTCGCGAAGGTTGGTGCATAGCGCCGCCAATGCAGTGGCAGGTGCCTAACGTACTCTATTAAAGAGGCTATATCTACCCCCAGCCCGCGCCTTGCGCCACGAGCAAAATGTAGTTGATTTTGCGATCGCCGGGCAAGCTAGCGTAAAGCGCGCACTCACTTACCTTTTACCTTCCCATAATGCTAAGATCAGGTTTCCATTATTATATTGATACATTCGAACAGGGACGTCAGCCAGTTGAAGCGAAGCCACTGCGGAGCGTCGGTCCCATTAGCAACTTGACGGACCCACGCGACAGAAATGCTCCACTGGTGAAAACTACATTTAGTAAATACATACTACCCCGTAGTACTAACATTACGTAGTATTTTTTGATAAGTGGTTGAGTTTACTATCCTTCGAAACTGGAAGTCCATTCGACGGACAGATTTCGATAATTGATTGGGAGTGGGCACTGATCTTTCTTGACATGGCTACTTTTTTAACTGTAGCCATGCCAACGATTCTACTATTAAAATATCGCTATCGCTAAACTCTCGTTCTTGTCGAGAACGTCTCGATAAGGGGCAGCACATCCAAAACCAGCCGAACCTGCTCAAAGCTTGCCACACGAAGCGCTAGCCCCCCAAGCTTCGCTAACGCCAAAGCACATCCAGCATCAAAAGTCTCCGCATCACCGCTTTATCGTCGCACCGTCGACGATGAAGAGAGTCATGGGGTCCTCTGCGGCGTAATACGCCAGGCGACGTGTCTTGCCGTCCGCGTCCGCCAGCTTCGCCGGCACCATGAGCACCGACGGCGTCGCGAGGTCGCGGAACTGGCGGTGCAACGCGCGCGAGTTCTCCAGCAGCGGCAGCACGTGGTTGCGGAACTCGTCGAAGCCAAAGCTCTGCAGCGGCAACGGAACAGCGTAGATCAAACCAATACATTAGCATCAGCAGGCAACGACGACATGATCAGACGGAAAGCCACCGCCACATACTGAGCGCTTACCAGAAACTCGAGAGAGAACCGCCCCACGCCCACCAGTCCACCGCCCGGCACAGGATTCACGTGGCCCTTCCAGCTCTTGGCGCCTACAGCAACACAATGCGAGAGAGTGGATGAGCCAATCGCACCAATTAGAAAGGAGGCAATGCGGCAGCTCCGCACCGAAGAAGCTGACGTCGAAGCTCCAGTCGCGGATGCCGTAGAGCGGCAGCGAGAAAGACTGGTAGCCGCTGTTCTGCGCAGCGGTGTCCGACACGAAGACGAGGCGGTACTGCGAGACATAACTGCGGCCTTCGCGGCTGTAGAAACACCCGCCCTGACCCGGATAGCCACTGCGCACGCGACGCAGCACCACACAACACCATTCAACACAGCGCTCGATTGTCATTGGTGTACGAGACACCAGGACCAGTAGGAGGCGCGCACGTACTTGCCGCTCTCCACCGTGAGCTTGACGTGGTGCACGAGGAAGAAGAAGTTCTCGTAGGGCGACACCAGGTACGGCACCGCGGCCTCATGCAGCTGCACGTTGATGCTCATCTCGCTCTTCCTCGGCAATTGTTGCCGACGGACTCAGATGTGATTCTCAGATAGACTCAGACGCGGCGAGCAGCTTCCTCTCTAAACCGATCAATTGCTTTTTGGCGGGAAACGCGGCGGTTCATTCTTCATCACACCCGCCACGACACCAGTTGCTGTTCGTCCACGATGCCATTGCTCTCGTTCGAAGGTCCGTCCTCCTCCCCTCTCCTTCTCTCTCTCTGCAGCCCTATCAGAGCCTGACGTCCATGCCATTGGCTCGCTGCAGGAGTGGAGGTGGACATCCCCGCGAGTCTCACGGGCATCCAGTTCGCGTTCGCGGGCGGGGCGCTCACGATCCAGTGTCGCGGCTTTACAGGAGACATTGTGCTGTCCAAGACAGCGGCGACAGCAGCAACTGCAGCAGCGAGAAGCCGCAAGCCGCACGCGGCCACGGTGTCCAACAGCGCGTCCAAGAAGCGGCCGATCGACTTGAGTGCCAGTGACGACGATGACGACGACGACGGCAAGCGACCGCGTCCGAATTTCCTGAACGACGCGGAGCAGACCATGCTTCTGGCGCAGCTGGACACGTCGCAGCACTCGTCAGAGCAGAGCGACCAGCAGGAACAGGCCAAGGCGAAGAAGGCGAGGCTGAAGAAGGCGAAGATGGAGAAGGACACGAAAGCCCCGGAGATCTATGTGCCTGCGTCTGCCACGGAGGACGAGGCAGAAGTCGCGCTAGTTGCTGCGAAGGCAGACAAGAAGACGCCAGCCAAAAAGAACAAGAAGAAGAAGACCAGTAATAGTAGCGAAAAGGACAGCGGAGATTCCTTCTTCTCCCCCGCCTCCAAGCAATCAACGGCCCGCAAGAGCACGCCCGAGGCGCACAAGAAACGCGGTCGGACGCCCAAGACGCGCGATGAGGAATCTCCTGCCAAATCGACCAAGGACTCGGTGCGTGGACCTGTCAACCCCACGCAATCAGGTGCGTTCCGCATGCAATTCGTGGCAGTTAGGACACTTGCCCCCGCAATACTAACGGACTGTTGCCTGGATATCTCTGTGGCCGCTGACTACAGTGAGTGCGCGATGGGAAGCAGTGGAAGCCACGGGCAACATGCCGCCCGAGCGTTGGGGCCACACGGCCACCAAGATCTCGGAGGAGCGCGTGGTAGTGTACGGTGGAGCTGACGACGAAGAGCGCACATTGGGAGATCTGCACCTGTTCGACCTGAAGACGCGTCGCTGGACGGCGCCGATCAACTGCGACACCATCCCCCGCACCTGGCACGACACCGTGTATCTAGACTCGAAGCATCTGCTGCTCGTGTTCGGTGGCGAGCGCTACGCGGACGACGACGGCAAGTTCGACATCCTCTCGGACATCATGGTGCTGGACACCGAGTGCTTCCTCTGGTACCCGCCGGCCATCCGCGGCACGGCGCCGGCTGCGAGGAGTGGACACACGTGCACGGTCATTGGGAACGACGTGGTGGTGTTTGGCGGCAGTCGTGGACGCAACCGACAGAGCTCGCTGCACATCCTGGACAGCGGTAAGTCCCGCAGCGGACGTCCAACTAGTCGATGGGAGATGCTGACTTGAAGAACTGTTGTGCTTCGCTGGTTGCTACCTGTAGATGAGTGGGAGTGGAAGACGGTGAAGGTGGAGGGCAAGCCGCCGAGCGCGCGCACGTACCATAGCGCCGTGACTGTCGGCGACGACCGCATCATTTACTTTGGCGGCAACGACTCCACCAAGAGCTTCAACTCGGTGCACGTGCTGCAGAAGAAGGCTGGCGACGCTGGCTGGCTGTGGTTCCATCCGTGCGTGGTGGGGACGCCTCCGCAGGCTCGCACCGGCCACTCGGCGACTCTCATGAAGGACGGGAAGGTGCTCGTCTTCGGCGGCTGGGACCCACAGCCCGACGACGCCAGTGCGCCGACGAGTGTGTTCGACGACGCCTTCCTGCTGGACGTCACCACTTGGGAGTGGGAGTCCGTGCGGTTCCCCGAGGGAACGGAAGCCGAGCCGGCGCAGCGGAAACGCGTGGGCCATCGCGCGGTGTGCGACGCCGATGGCCGCGTGCTCCTCTTCGGCGGCCAGAACGGCGGCGACCAGCGACTCAAGGACATCAACGCCATCTCCATCTCGCAGCAGCAGAAGCAGGAGCCGCAGCTTCCCGAGCCGGAGCGTGAAGCGCCGGGCAGTGGCTCGGCAACGGCGACGGCGACGGCTGAAGGTCTCTAGGCGACGGCCGCAGGTCTGTCTAGCAAGCAGGTGAGGCTGCAAGGGGGAATGTGGAGGTTAGTGTTGCAGGTGTCGCTAGCTCTTTAAATAAAGGGGCGAGAGGTGTAGTGAAAGGAGGGACTGGATGGGTGGACCACGGAGGACGCCTGCGGCTTCACTCCATGATGTCGTCTAGCTCGAGGGCAACGCTGTCGAGGAAGCTGCTCATGTTCTCGTCGTCCATGGCGACGCCGGCGTCTGGCGCAGCGACAGCTCCAGTCGTCGGCTCCGGGGACTGGCAGACGAGGTCGTTGCGCTCGAGTTTCACCTCGCTCAGGTGGAGCGGAGGGAAGGCCGCGGCTCGGCTGTGCTCGCGGTCGCTCAGGTCCTCGGGCAGGAACCTCGTGGAGCGCACGGCGTCGATAGGCGGCTGTTGGATCGGCAGGTGCGACGCGAACGGGAAGAGAGACGAACTGGAGCCGCCGCTGCCGATGGGGCCGCTCAACAGATGGTGGAAGTTGCGGTTGTAGCCGCCCATGACTGCGTTCCCAGTCGGTGCCGACGCCGGAGGAAGCAGCAGCGCGTTGAGCGGAGGCGGCACGAACGTCGGCGGAGGTGCTAGCGCTGCAGAGCCGTTCCTGTTGCCAGCTTCAGCATGACGCTCGGGCTCCGACGGCAGGAAGCTCTGGTCGTCGCCCACCGGAACGGGAGCACGGAAGATGGAGAGCTGATGTCCGACTGGCAGCGTGAACTTCGGCTGGCGCTGGCCTTCCATCAACGCCGCCGACGCCGGCATCACGAGCGGGGTCGAGCGTGGCAGCGGCGCCACCTTCACGTCCCCCGCGTTGTAGGAGTAGGGATGACTGCTGCTGTTGTAGCCCGTGCGCTCGTGGGGAAGCGAAGTCGGCTGAAGCGGATGCGGCGGATTGAGCTCCGCCGGCGCGGCCGAGTGCGGCTTGTTGGCCTGGTTCATGAGCCACTTGCGACGCGCAGCCGAGTTGAAGCGGTTCTTCACGGCGTTCTCCGTGCGGCCGGGCAGCATCTTGGCGATCTCGCTCCACTTGTTGCCCAGCTTCTGCTGCCAGCAGAACACCGTGTCGTCCTCCTCGGGCGTCCACTGGCCCTTGCGGATGCGCGAGTCCAAGTGGTTGCACCAGCGCTCGCGACACTGCTTGCCGATGCGGCCCGGGAGATGCAGCGCCAGGTCGCACCAGCGGATCTTGCCCACGCCGTAGCGCGTGATGAGGCTCAGCAGCACCCGGTCCTCCTCAGGCGTCCAGGGTCCCTTGATCAGTCCGGGCTTGAGCACTTTGTTCCAGCGGTGGAGGCACTGGACGTCCGTGCGTCCGTTGCCCAGCGTCTCGGCGATCATCTTCCAGTTCTTGCCGCTGAAGCGAGCCACAGCCGAGCGCAGTCGCTCGTCCTCATCGCGCAGCCACTTGGTGGAGGTCTGCACGCCGCCGTTCCCTTTGCTTTGGCCAGACGTCGGACGACTCGAGGGCTGGAGCTGCACTGCTCCCTCCTGACTCAAGAGAGGAGCCTGCGCTTGACCAAATGCAGCCACGCGATCACCGTCCTGGTTGTTGCCGCTCTTGCTGCTTGACCCGCCGTTAAGGCCGAACTGGCCGTGTGAAGAAGATGAGGAGGACTGACGGGAGAGATCGGCCAGCTCAGGGAGCTTCGACGTCTGCTGGTAGTGCTGCTGGTGATGGTGGTGCATGGCGCCCCGGATGTCGGCCTCCAGCTCGCTGAAGGACATCTTGAGCTCCGTATCCGGGTCCACCGCCTCAGCCTCGCCGCTCGACGAGTGGTGCTCCCTGTTGTTGTTGCTGCTACCGCTGCTGAAGCTGTGGGTGCTGCCGCAGTCGTCGCCCTCGTCGTCTCCCGTCGACGACACTGCTCCGTGCAGCTTGAAGCCGCTGGGGCCGAAGGCTTGCACGAGGAAGTCCTCTCTGGGTGAGCACTCGCTAGTCGACGGGCGGTAGGATGGCGGCAGGAGGTGGCCTCGACGCTGCTTCAGTCGCTGCTCGAGCTCTTCCTGCGGCTCCCGAGGCGTCGGACTGGCGGCGGAGAAACTCCCGCTGTCCTCGTGGTCGCGGTAGCCTCCGTAGCCAGCGTCCACGCTGCCGAACTCGTCGTTGAATTCGTCGTACTCGTCTTGCTCGTAGTTATTGCTCTGCTCGTCTGAATGGCGGTGGTAGTCGTCGATCTGGAGCTGGTTGGACGGCGTTCGGCAGTACCGAGGCTCGAACGGCGGCGATGTCGACGGACCCAGAGCGAAGCCTCCAGTCGAGCCGGCTTCCCCGAAGGCGAGCAGATCGGGACGACGCAGCGCTCCCGGGTACGAGGCCGGGGGCGGCGGGAAGGGCGGTCGAGAGGGCGACGAGGACGGCGCGAAGCTGGCCGCGACCACGTTGTTGTCGCTGGTGAGGCTCTGGTGGCGCTTGCGGCGTGGGTGGGCGGACACGTGGTCCACGCCGTGGAGCAGCTCGTCCAGTTCGTCCAGCCCCGCGCACGACATGCTGCGCTTGGGCGACGGCCTTGAGAAGCCACGAAACGACACGTTAGACACGCCCATGCAAGGCCAGAGACGAGCGCAGTGGGAGCGAACGAACCGGCTGATCGCGGCGCGTGGATGCATGACGGACGGACGACTCGACAGGGCGGCGGCGGGGGAAGCGGGTTTACTTGGCGAACTCCTCAAGACGCAGAATGCCTCCAGCCATGTCCTCGACAGCTCGGCGACCTCGATGTGGCTCTGGAGCGAACTGCGCTTGTGCTGCGATGGGGGAGCAGCGTGGCTTGGGGACTTGAGAGTGACTCGGAGAGACTGTTGTCGCTCTGCTCCATCGTCGCAACCACCTTCCAAAAACAAACGCACGAGCAGAAACAGCAAAGCACCAGCGCAGGCCCAGCCTGCAGATAAAAATAGTGGCGACCGTCAGTCAGCACGGTCGGAAATCAAGAAGACACGGCCACTCGACTCTCGGAGTTGCTCGAGGATTCCGTTCTCCGTTCTCCGTCCCGCCAGCCAACCAGTCGCCCCGCAGCGCATTGCCGAGTGGAGAGACGCGCGAACGCAGCAGACAAGCCACTGTCGACTGCCCAGTGGAGGCACTCCGTTGGATTTTCCGCTGCCTTTGAACAGGTGAGCTCGACTGAAGGACGCATCCTGCAGCGTGGTGTGAGCCATCCTGAAATAGCGCAGAGTCCTAAGAGGTCGGAAGGCACGCGAAAGAGGCATCTTCTTCTGCGTCATCCTGTTCAGCACACAACCCATTAAACCCGCTGCATCCAACCACTCGCACCTTCATTTGCTCATTGTCTGTTGCAGACGGAGGAGACTCTGCTCTCCGCTCTCTCGTGACCTCCTGCTGCAAATGTTGTCGCATTCCGGTGTTGCACTCTGCTCAGGACGATAGCCAGTCGCTTCCCTTCCTCCGCCATTTGCTGCCTAAGCCGCTCCCTCGCCTTACTCGCTGGGGATGCCGACCGAGCGCAGCTTCTCCTCCAGCGTCATGAACTCTTTCTGGTTGATGGCGTTGAGCTCCTCGTCCTCCCACTCCTCGATGCCGCGCACCTCCGGGATGTAGTGCTTCAGCATGTTCTCCACGCCGTGCTTGAGCGTGACGGAGGAGCTCGGGCAGCCCGCGCACGAGCCCGCCAGCTGCACGAGCACCAGCCCTGTCTTCTCGTCGAAGCCCTTGTAGAAGATGTCGCCGCCGTCGTCCTGCACCGACGGCCGGATGCGCTGCTCCAGCAGCTCCTTGATCATGACCACCACCTCGTCGTCCTCCGGCAGGATCGTCGTGTCCGTGATGACCGGCTCGTCCGACATGACCTCCTCCTCGGACGCGAAGAAGTCCATGATGGTGGCGAAGATCTCCGCATTCAGCGCCTGTTATCCCATACACGTCCGACAGACATGAGCGAGTGTCCTGCAGTAAGTTAACGACCACCAACGAGTCACGTACGTCCCAGTCCTCGTCCTCCGTCTTGGTGACCGAGATGAAGTCCTTGCCGAAGAACACGCGCACCACGCCCTCGATCTGGAACAGCTTCTTGGCCAGCGGCGAGCGCCGCACCTCCTCCGAGCCAGGCGTAAAGTCCTACCGCAATACAAGACCCATCCATCAGCCAGGGGATCGATCGATCCAGCACTCACCACCACAAGAAACAGGCTAGCACCATCGTCTGAGACCTACCACGCCGGTGGAGAAGCGGTCGTCCAGCACCGCGCGCCCCGGCAGGAACTTGACGCTCTGCGGGTTGGGCGTGGGCTCCGTCTGGATGAACATGGAGCGCCGCGCGCCGCCGTGCGCCGCGAACGGCGAGAGAGCGCGGGGCGCTAAAGCAGCGGACGAGGACACACGCCCCGCCAGCCGATGGACGTGCATGGAGCGCGTGGCGGCGGAGGCGGCGGCGCCGCGGCGCGCCAACGCGCGTAAGATGAGGCGGCTTCGAGGGAACATGGCGGATCAATCAATGGAGATTGCGCACTGATGAGACAGAGGAAAAAGCGTCCGGTATAACAAATCGTTCGCTTGCCTCACCCACTAAACGAGTGGAGCGGACGCGGAATAGGGGTTCCGTCCACTGTCCGAATGATGGTCTCCGAGTTTTGTTTAACGGATCTATAAAGTAAGCGATACTTTACGGTGAAGCGGATCTTGCTTAAATTAATAGCGAACGGGTGCCGCTGCTGGCTGGGCCGGGTTGCCGTCCTCGTCCCACAGCGGGATGTCCAGCACCTTGGGCCACACGAAGTGGTCGATGAGCAGGTCGTGGAGGAACGTGTGCATCCTGGCAGGCAAAACCAAGAGCGAACGTGTCATACAGCGAGTCCAAACATCCTCGAGCTCGGAGCTGGAGAGGACGTGCGGCTTCCGTACCATTCGGAGGCGAAGGGGACGTTGGCGATGTTGATCTTGGCGGCGGTCAGCGAGAAGTCGAACACGGGTCGGCTGTATACACAGCAAGCTGGCGTCAGTGAGCGAATCGATGGCGTAAGCGCTATAGGGAGCGAGAGGAAGGGCCGTACGTGGTGAAGGACAGGCCGAGAGCGCTGAAGCACGGCCAGTAGGTGGCCAGCGGGTTGAGCGTGATGCGCAGGGTGCCCACGAGGAAGAGCTCGCGCAGGGACACGCAGACGGCGGCGCCCAGGTGCGAGACCATCTTGAGTTCGGCCACGAAGCTCTTGTCGGTGACCACGCGCACCTCCACGTCCAGCGTGACCTCGTCGGTGAGTGCGTTGGCGGACACGAACTTGACGCCGCTGATGTGCGGCGTTTTGGTGCCCAGATCGATGCGCACGAGCGACAACGCGCTCATAAACGCCGGCTTTTGCGCGTCCAAGAGCGGGTTCACACTGCCCAGCACCGAGTCCTGCTCAGTCGATAGATCCAAACAGCACAGTCAGACTCATTGCCTTGGCGTCGCACTCTCATAGAACTCAAGGCTAGCACGAGACTCACTCGAATGGCGATCTTGAGATACGGCCAACCGCTGAGGTCGCGACATAAGAGGGAGAGTACAACGGGTAAGCCAAGAGGATCCTCGTGGACTTGACAGGTGGACAACCAATACACACGAACGTACGTGACGAAGACCTTGTTGAGCCACTCGACGCGATCCACGTCAGGGTGTCGCATCCAGTTCGGGAGCTGTGGGGTGCAGTCACAGTCATAAGACGATGGAAACCATTGAAGTGAGTTTGCAACCCCGTGATGGAAGCGATAGAGGCGTGAGTTGCCATCTCGGACCTCGACATGGGCGACCTCGACGTTTTCTTGACACTTGAGGTTGCTCTGCTGCACTTGCCGCCGTCGTCGGGTCTTGAAGTCAGCGTAGCTCCACACATAGAGGAATGCACTGGCGACACCCACGCCGAGCAGCGTGTGGCAGGTGCAGGCCAGATACACGGCTAAGGACGCGAAGGTCCACGACGAAAACTGATCGTGCTGGCTGTACAGATGCGCGAACACCCCTGCCGATGCGATGGGCAGGAAGATGGAGGCGCTGCGTACCCCAGCAGCTACAGCCACGCTTAGCATCACAACCAGCGTACGAACTGCGACGGGCTGTGGCTCCTCAAGTGGCTGTGAGGTCGCGAGTGGAGTGGCCCGTTGCTCTGAGACGGAAGAAACACTTGCGCTGCTGTTTGGTGGGGGATTGTGGTTCACTGGCGGCTCGGGTGTTCGTAGCACTTTGTGGAGAGCGTTGCGTCCAGCAACTGCTGCGCTACTGTCGTTGCGACTGCTCTTTTTCGTTGCAAAGCCCACTGCGTGAGAAGGGAGAGGGCGGACAGCTGGCGCTTCATCGCCACTGAGAGGGGCGCCGACAGTCGAGGAAGCCTCCTGCGCCGTCTTGCTGGACCGCTTTCGAGCGCCTCCCACCGCTTTCGTGGAAGCAGGACCGGTATCCTTGGGCGAGCTGACGATATCCGACGCCCCGCTGCTCATCGGGCTGCGTGTCTGCTGCTGCTTCTCGTGCGAGAACATGGCACTCAAGCGGGTTAGCGGTGTCGACTGCCGCTCGGAGGCACTTGACGTGCGCGTCGGCGTCAGCATCGTCCGTCCGGCGGTGACGATACGTGCTGCCGGGTCGATGACCAGCCGTTGTGTCAATTTATCACGCGCCGCCGCGAATGCCGAGCTGGACGTAGGACTCGAGCTGGGGCTGGAGCCTGCGACTGCAGTCGGACTGACGGTACTAGACGCGCAAATGCGGTCGTCGCGAGCAAGAGCTCCTATCGAACTGCACGAGCCATCGCTGTCGCTAAAGCGCCGCGTGGATTCGACTGAGGACGATGTCGTGCTACCCCGGAAGAGCTCGCTGTCCAGTGTGGTGGCTCGCTTGATGGCCAAGTGGATGCATTTGACCCAGAGTAGCATACGTGCCTGGTCCTCCACGAAGAAGAGGAATCCCTGAGGCTGCAAGTGCACGGTGCTCTTCTTCTTCCACGTCTTCACCTCCACGCAGAAGCATTTCTCCATGACGATGTTGGCGTTGTCCGACTCGAAGCTCAGAACGGCCTCCGCCAGCGACAGCAGGTACATGAGCTCCGACCGCGACTCATTGCTAGTGAGAGAGAAGAAAAAGCGACAGAGTGGACTTGGTAAGCGAAACGGATACCTCAAGGCAAGGGCGACACACAGCAACCAGCGCACTTGTATATCTCCAGCGCGTGCTTCTTGATGTTGGTCACGACGTAGCGGGCCGACTTGGGCAGCTGGAAGCGCTGCTTCTTGGGCTTCTTGCGGTGCACCGTCATGTACCCTTCGATGGAGTCGTGGTCGAGTGAGGACGTGTGCTTGGGGAGCATGGGCGACCCCACTCGCTGCGTCCCGCTGCCAACATCTGTGTCGCCATTGTGTTCGTCGCTCTTGGCATCTTGACTGGCCATATCGTTGCTGAGGGTGGCATGAGGCTCGGAGGACTCCAGAGACGGCGAGGAAGCGAGCGACGACATCGCTACCAGGTCGGTGACGACGTCCGAAAGTGTGAAGGGGCGAGCCACGCTGCACTGCAACCCCGCCAAAAATATATCGCCATCTTGTCTTCACTGGCCAAAGCCAACATGGAGCTGACTGGGCGGTTTCTAGGCTGGAATCCAGCAGGCACAAAAAATATAGAGAGGAACTAAGTGGCAGTATCCAAAACCTCAGCAACAAGGAGAAGCGCAATGCTACTACACCCTCTTTGCATCAACGTCTGCTGTTTGTCAGTCTCAACGAGCCGACTGTCAACATGTGCCTACGTCCGCGATGGATTCATGGAAAATCCACGTGTGTCTGAACTGACCACTTGTACCTTTAAGGCGGACGTGAACAAGTTTGGTGGTTGTTGGCGAGTGGCGCACTTTCGAATTTGACACCAAGGAGACAGCAAGCGGAACATTGAGAGAGCATGGGGAACGCCAGCGCTCGGTTGCTCGAGGCTGCCAGCTTCGGGCGATTGAAAGACGTCGAGCGCGCTCTAAAGGGTAGGGCCGATGTGAAGGCGACGGACGAGTACGGCAAGACGGCGCTCATGAGTGCGGCTGGCCGGGGCTCGGCCGAGATCGTGAGGCTGCTGCTGGACAAGGGGGCGGATGTGGACGTCCAAGACCACGCCGGCCGCACCGCCCTGAGCTGGGCAGCTTTCTGGGGCCAGCCAGCCACAGCACGCATGCTGCTGCTCCACGGAGCGGCAGTGGATGCGACGAATGCCGACGGCGAGACGCCACTGATGCGAGCGGCGGCCAAGGGTCACGCCGAGGTAGTGCGGCTCCTACTGGAAAAGCACGCGGCAGTGAACGGTCAGGACGCGTACGGGAACACGGCACTGCATTTCGCCGCGCTGTGTGGACAGGTGGACACGGCACGCGAGCTGTTGGATCGCGGAGCGTCGGTCGACTTGGCTGGTCAGTCGGGGGTTCGACCCCTCACGAGAGCGGCAGGAGGGGGACACGTGGAGCTGGTGCGTCTTCTGCTCGAGCGCCAAGCGGACGTGGAGGCTCAGGATGACAGAGGACGGACGGCGCTGAGTCTTGCTCGGTACGAGGGTCGGGCCGACGTGGTGGCGCTCCTGCAGGATCGTCAGTGCACCGACATCGACATCATTGCTGACTCCAGTGCGCAAGCGAGTCTAGCGCGCAGTATGGCCGTCTTGAACACTTCGGCGGACAAGGCCCTGCTGGATAGCGCTTCGACAGGCAACATGGACGACGTTGAGAGCGTTTTCGACCGTGGAGCTCCCGTTGACACGACAAACGAGGTGGGCGAGACGCCGTTGATGCTCGCGGCAGGACGAGGACACCTAGCTGTTGTGCGCTTCCTGATGGCAAAGGACGCGGCTGTGAACGCACAGAGCGAGAGCGGGTGGACGGCGTTGATGTTCGCTGCCGATGAAGGACGTCTTCAAACGGCTCATGCACTGCTGACTCGCAATGCCTTAGCAAACAAGACTGACAAGCGCGGGTTCACGGCGCTCATGTGCGCGTGCGTGAACGGCCACGTGCAGGTGGCACGTCTCCTGCTGGAGAACAACGCCGATGCTGAGGTGACAAGCATTGACGGGCTGTCCGCTTTGACCCTTGCCAGATTCGAGGACCATTGTGAAGTCTTCGCGCTGCTTGAACAGTACCAGTGCAACGGCAACAGCCGCACGGACGTCGGCCACACAGCGTCAGACGCCCACTCGGGACTTAAATCTCCAGCTCTATCAGCCGATGCGGCTTTGCTGGAGGCCGCTACGGCTGGCCAATTCACCGACGCCAAACAAGCTCTTCGGTGCGGGGCAAACGTCCACACGCTTGGCCGTAACGGCAACACCCCATTGATGTGTGCAGCTAGAGCAGGATCGGCACAGATCGTCCGTCTCCTGCTGGAGAAGAACGCGGACCCTGGCGTCCAGAACCGCGCCTGGCGAACTGCAGTTCACATTGCGACGATCTGGGGGCATGTAGATGCCGCTCGTGAGCTGGTGTCCCATCGGGAAGTTGTGGATGTTGCCGATCGGAGCGGCTGGACGCCGCTGATGACCGCGGCCAGCAACGGAGACGCGGACATGGTGCGCCTTCTTCTGGATAATGGGGCCGACGTAGGCGTCAAGGATCCTAGCGGACAAACGGCACTAAATATCTCGAGCATCAATGGCGACGATGAAATAGTGAAACTCCTGGAGAAGCCCGACGACACAAGCAAAACAACGCCCGAGCAAACGCAGCGTATAGACAAAGTCCTGAGGCAGATGAGGAGACCCATGTCAATGTCCGAGACGACGGTGGAGCTCTCGCACGGGGGCACAACAATCTGGGACGCGGCAAAAGCGGGGGATTTACGCACCGTGAGGGCCATCTGCGGTCAGCACAGCCACGCCTTCTGTGCGCAGGATGACTTCGCGAACTCGCCCTTGTACTGCGCGAGTCTGTGCGGGCAGGACGCGGTCGTCGCATTCGTCCAGCGCGCCTATGAACGGGATGGCCGCGCCATCCCAGCGGCTGAGTTGTCGCGCTGTCTGCTCAACGCACTGAGCACAAGCACAAGGGAGCTTCTCAAACGGCTGGCGTCGGAGGCGGCCAGGTACGCAGTCGTTGAATACGAGGAGGCTCGAACTGCCGCACAGAACACTGACCGGCTTCAAACGGTCGCTGAAATGGAGGAGGTCCATGTCGCCAGGGAGAACAAGAAGGTGATGGAAGCCATTACGACTGACGACTGGAAGAAGGCGAGGCGCGCGATTGGAAATGGTGCTAAGGCCAATTCGATAGATAGCGAGGGTCGCTCGCCGCTGCTCTGGGCTGCGAGCCACGGAGCCGTCAAGTCCGTCCAAATGCTACTCGAGGAGGATGCCGACGTCAACGCCCGCGACTGCTTTGGCCGGACGGCGCTGTTCGCCGCCGCGTCCGGTGGACACGTTGCGGTTGCTCGCGAGTTGTTGGAGCACAAGGCGTCTCCAGATGCCGACGACTACAACGTCACGCCGTTGATGAAAGCAGCCAAGAAGGGGCACACGGTTGTCGTGCGCCTTATGCTCGAGAAGAACGTGGACGCGGCGACTCGCGACGCCGACGGACAGACCGCTCTGCACCTCGCGATCCTCTACGGACAGTCAGACGCCGCACGCGAGCTGCTGATTCGCCGAGAAGTGGTGGACGCGCAGGACGCTTGCGGCTGGACGCCACTGATGCGGGCGGCCCAGAAGGGCGACGTCGAGATGGTGCAGAGCATGCTGAGCTACGGAATCGACACGGCGGCCAAGAACGTCGACGGCCAGACGGCGCGGGACGTTGCGGAAGTCCACGGCCGCGCCAACGTCGTCGCTCTGCTCGAAGCGTGATTGAAGTGACAACCATTCCTGAAATGAACCTTGAACCGTCCAGTTTTGGTTCAGTTTTGGCTGTAGTATTGGTGTGGCCCACGCCACTTTATTTTCAAACCTGAGGTTTTGAGGTTTTATCGGTCAAGGAGGGGATGAACATGCATCGGAAAAGCTCCATTTACCCTCGAGGGGAAGAAGAACGCCATCAGCTCGACGCTCTGTGTGTCTGCCGCCTCCCGCTGGCCCACCGTCCTCCGAGACTCCCTGGCAGCATGGACGACACGGCGCAGCGCAGTCTCCTGCTGTGGGTACGTGATCGCGCTGCTGATTTGCTGCGTCCTCTCTCTAAAGGCCAGAAACCACCAGCCGTTGGACTGGATGGCGCTTTCCAGTGCTCTG
Organism: Nothophytophthora sp. Chile5; assembly: GCA_001712635.2. Classification (NCBI taxonomy): domain Eukaryota; phylum Oomycota; class Peronosporomycetes; order Peronosporales; family Peronosporaceae; genus Nothophytophthora; species Nothophytophthora sp. Chile5. The sequence continues at coordinate 523 of MBAC02003197.1, read as the reverse complement.
GAGGGGAAGCAAGAGGAAGAGGGAGCCGAACTGCCTTGACTGACCTTCGTATATGCCTTCCCCCTGCAGGTGCAAAGCTTCCATGACAAGCTGGCGGCTGACGAGCGCGTGACGACCATGGCGGATCTGTGCGACGGCGTCTTCCTGTCCAAGATCATGCACCACATGTGCGTCTCTCCCTCTCCTTCTGTATCTATTGGTGGCGCCTGACGACTGTGTGTGCATTGCCTGCTAGTGACGCGGAGTACGTGAACCTGGAGCAGATCCACGAGCAGCCCGGCGGCAACTGGGCGCTCCGCTCCAACAACCTCAAGGCGCTGCTACGTGCCGTGGAGCTCTTCTACCACGACGAGTTGGGGCAGATCTGTCCCGCCGACGAGCTGGTGGACCCGCTGCTGATCGCCAAGCAGAACGACGTGCACGAGGCGGCCAAACTCACGGAGCTGCTGCTGGGCTGCGCCGTGCAGTGCCCCAACAAGTCGGAGTACATCCACCCCATCCTGCAGATGGATGCGTCCGAGCA
>MBAC02003194.1:0-18208 GCA_001712635.2 Nothophytophthora sp. Chile5 | reverse complement strand
CATGGTGCGTCTGGTGCACAAGACCTCGGACGAGGAGGTGGAGCGCGCCAAGACGCAGCTGAAGGCCAACATGCTCATGCAGCTGGACGGCTCGTCGCCCATCTGCGAGGACATCGGTCGCCAGATGTTGACCTACGGCCGCCGCCTGACCCCCGCCGAGATCTTCGCGCGCATCGACGCCGTGGACGCCGCCGCCGTGCGCAAGACGGCAGACGAAGTGATCAACGACAAGGAGCACGCGCTGGCCGCCATCGGCCCCATCCACGAGCTGCCGGACTACAACTTCATCCGTCGTCGCTCGTACTGGATCAGATACTAAGCCCAGTCCAGGCACCATCGACATCGTCGAGGGGGAGAGGATGAGGCATAGAGAATGGGAGCGGGAGCGGGAGCGGGAGGGGGAGGTGAGTGCTTCTGTAGGGTCAAGAGGACGGGCCGGACGCCACTTTGCTGAAGGGAAAAGACACGAACGAAATGGAAGAGAGTGACATCAAGTGCTGGAACGAAACACGGATCAAAGCAGCGACTTGCTGCGTTGAGTAGCGCGTTTGTTGTGGAGTCTCTTGTCTCTCGTTGTTGGATGACTGTGAGAATGGAGAGCGGTCAAGAAAAGGGAAAAAAAAACACAAATATACCAAACAAACATCTCGGCCATCGTTCCGTTCTCGTGGTTTACGCGGGGAAGTGGCGGTGGTAGATCGCGCTGTTGGCTGCTGTGGCCCGAACGTGGTGCACGTTCTCCCAGAAACTGCGCTGCGTTCGGACGTTGTAGTAATACCACGTGCCGAAGCTGGCGTCGAAGACCTTCTCGAGGTTCCCGAGCTTCAGATCCCGCAGGAAGACGCGCAAAACTCGCCTTCGAAACACCGATTGGATGGTCCGCGCGGCGGCATCCGACATCGGGTTGTCTTGGCCTGGAGAAGTTGCTGGTACTATGGATTTGGCGTCGTCAAGGTTGAAGCGGCGATGACGCAGCAGCGCAGGTGTTTCCCACTGACTCAATCTGGTGTGGCGATTGTAGTAGAAATACTGGTTGCTTTCTAAGTCCAGTATGCGTTGATAGGTCTGGCGAACAAGCCCAGCAAGACGACGACGTGCTCGGTAGACTCGAAGGGCGCCTTGGACCACGATCACTGCTGAAATCACTTCTTTCCCGCCCTGAGGATGGATTTCAGTCGTCCGGATTTGATTCTGCTCGGACTCTGTGCCCAACTGGGCGTTTTCAACGCGCTCCGGTCGCTCATGGCCTATCGCGTCCTTGCTATCCATGTTGCTGCTCTTTTCCATCTTCTGCTTGGCGATCGAGACATCCCCAGCGATCCCAGGTTGCTTAGACGCTGCCTCCAGAGCTGGGGAAGTAGGAATCCGGTTCGGCTCGCCGCCCAACTCCATGATTCGCTCTCGAACCTGTGTGAGCTTTTCCTTGTTCATCTGAATCTTCCGGTCCAAGGCGCGGAGTTTGTACTGCATTTGACTTTGCGCGATGTCCGTACTGCGCCAATTGGGGTGAGAGACGAGCGTCTCCCGAGGTACTCGATGGCGGAGAAAGTTTGCGCAGCGCTCATCGGAATCGATTTCCGCGACTAGGATGGTTTCTGTGGTTTGAAACGTGACCAATGCAGTGTCGCCATTCGAGGATCCCTGCTGTCTGTCGCTATTGCTCCAGTCAAATACCCGGGATTCTCCTTGCCGTGGTTTCAAGCTCCCATCCCAAGTTCTGCGGTGATGTGCTACACGGAGCGGCGAGGGCGGTAATCGTCGATGAAGTGATCCGACAGGCGTCGTAATCAAAGAAGGAAGCGTGCACTCCTCTTGGCTGGGCAAAGACGCTTTCGGTGGGCTTGTTGCCCCTTCCGTGATGGTTTTCACATCCTGGGGCTGCGACCTGTGATCACCGCGGGTTCTGTTCTTGTGGGACGAATGCGCCGATTGGTTGTTAGTGTCGACTACTGCATCGCTTTCTTGAGTGATGCCTGTTGGTTGTTGCTGGTACCTGCTCCGTTTCGCGAATCGATGCTTGCGGCGCTTTCGGAAGCCTTTGAGAGGTTGGAGAGAGGATACCTGGTCGGGGACTGCGCTCCGCTTCCATGCCACTGGCTTTTGCTCTTCAGCTGACGCGACGTCTTCTGCCAACGCACTTCTTTCTGCCACAGTGAGCTTGACAGCAGGATCCATTCCCTGCGTCGCCGCTTCCAGCGCAGCTGTTGGCATCTTTACCGCAGTTTGGATGCGATGAAGCGAACGAATAGCGTTACTGCTGAAATCACCGAGTGAGGCAACAATGGGCCATTTTTACAGACCAACCACGGACGTCTGCGGCCCTGGGGAAGCATGCGATGGCCCAGAAGGCTAACATCGAATGATGTGGCAACTTCATTCAGGCCCTCGTCGCCTTCTGACAAGTATTTCTGGAAATGGTATCGTTAATCCGTTTCAAGCGCAAAATGTGTTGGAAGGAACGTCCAACTCGGGGCAGCTCTCATTCCGGTAAGAACGCAAAAGAGTTCCAAAGCTGGAGCGACGAGGCCTGCAACCTGTGCCTTCTGTGCAAAATGGAGGTCGCGAACGTCGATGAGTTTGGTCGGGAGCATTTCGGCGTGGACGCAGCCCCTGGTCCTTTGGGCATTTCTCTGGGTGAAAACGAGCTGGGCTTCGTCGTCGTCCGTGGTATTGATGAATGCCTGTCGTCCAAAGACTTGAACGAGGAATTCAAAACGCGAGTGAACTTGGTGCGTCAAGTGGTGGCACTCGGGGACCGCTTGGTGGCAATTGAGGGCGACGATGTCGTTCATTGCGATTTGACGGAAATCATCACTCGACTGGGGAAGTTAGCGTCGAAAAAGCGGTTGCTGGTGTTTGCAAGGTACCACCCGACGCAATACGGCGTGAAGAACTACGACGTGGAGAAGCTGCTTCTAGTCCGCGCTCCTAGCGGCCCCTTGGGGTTGATTCTCAGTGATGTGGTCACCTATGGAGCAGTCATCGAGAGTTTCCAGCGGCTTCCGGATGGCTCAGAAAGTCACCTCCGGAAAGACAGGAAGGTTTACCGCGGCTGTCAAATCGTCAGCATCAACGGCACGGATGTATCCGGCTTGTCGCGCGAAGCCGTGACGGATTTGTTGACCAACATGAAGGAGCAAGAGAAGGAAATCATCCTGTATCGCATGGTGCCATGCACTTGTGCGACGTTTTCGCGGCTGGAGTATCCTTCGGCTGAGCACGAAGCACTGGGGTTTTCGCTCGACGATTCGGACAAGTTCCGTTGCGTCGTGACTTCGGTCGACATCCAGATTGTGGACGATGCTGTGGCAATTGGCGACATTTTGGTGGGTGTAAATGGGATTGATATCACCACCATGAGCCTCCAAAAAGCCACAGAAATGTTGCACCAAGCACCATTTCCAAGAGTGTTGCATTTCTGCCGCTCCGAGTCGAGGATTCTTCCTGAGTGCCGTTACCTCCGGATTGATTCCGGTCCATCCGGGTTGAATCTGGACAACAACCACCCAAATCATGCCAGAATCACGGGGTTTACCACTGCGGAAGACGCTGGCCGTTTAGCATTCAAAAACTGCACGGAGTTCATTCCTGGCAGCTACATCATCACCATCAACGGCCTCGACGTGTATCAACACTCACTGAGCGACATCTCGAATTTTCTCTTGAAGCTCAGGAATGCTCCAAAAGAAATCGTCGTGGGCAACGAGTCCCTGATGGCATTATTAAAGCAGACGCGCGCCTCGGCAGCTATCGAAGTTCCTGCTGGACCATTGGGCATCCAATTTGGCGGCGGACGTGACGATGTGACACGCGTGTCGGGGTTTAACCCCTTGGCAAATGGCCAACCAGGTGCAATTGAGCAAAGCCGTCGGATCCCAGTAGGATCCACGCTACAGAACATCAACAAGATGAATGTGTCGTGCTTGACGCTGGCTCAAGCGACCGACTTGCTGAAGAAGCTGAGCACTATTCCGAAGGAGCTCGTGTTTTCGAGTCCCGCTACGCCACATGATGCAAATTCTCGCACTGTGGACGTCCGTGTACTACCTGGACCTCTTGGAGTAGATTTGAAGAGCAGTTTGACTGGGAAAGTAGTTGTGGATCGATTGAACCAGGATGCTGCATGTGGCCCAACCCGCATCTTCGACCACGGCGGTGTGGTGATTGGCTCTGAGCTACTCGCGATCGACGGATTCGACGTCAGCTCCTTGCAGATCGCAGAGGTGGCCAATCTCTTGCGTTTGCTCGCTTCCTACGAGAAGAGCATCACCTTCAGCACCACGACGGTGGCTTACAATGACATGCTGAGTCCTGCACGCAGACCAACACTGAAGCGCGTGGTGGTTACGCAGTCCCCAATGGGAATCCAATTCGACAGCACCCTCACACAGGAAGCCATCATTTCTGGCTATTCTGTCTCAACATCGAGTAGTGAATCCACTTCTCCCAGAGAACTTGTCGAGGGGGAAATTCCAGTGGGTAGCCGCCTCATCGCGATAGACAGTATCGATATTCAGGCGCTGTCGTTGCAGGAGATCGCGAGCATTCTCAAATCTTTCGCCGGCATCGAGAAGACTCTCACGTTTGATACCGCATACTGCAAAGCCAGTGAAATTGTTTCGCCGCAACTTTCGCCGACCACGTCGTCGAGTCCTACAGGCAACGAGGAATCAATGAAGAGTGCCGCATCTCTCTCCGTCAACTCAGCAGTGACGTCTCCTCCACCGCTAACGGATTGTGGAAACCTCTCGTTGGCAAAGGATAGCGGGATGCCATTGCCAGTTCAACCACCGTCTGCTTCGCTCGCACTGTTGTCCATTCAATCCTTGGAAGCCACCAAGTCAAATTTCGCTCTCGACGCAGCTAAATCTCAGGTACGAGGCGCTTGTTGCTTCCTTCACATTTGGATGTCGACTAAAAGGATGCAATGCCTTTACAGGAGCCCAAGCAAGATCTGCCACTGAACTTGTCCAGAACGGAGTTCGTGATCAATTTGGTAAGATGCGCTCGCCCTCGCCCTGGAAAAATGTTGGTCCGTCCCTCTTAGCGTAAACCTGATGTTGGCCTTTGCTTTCCAGTCCTCGTGGACAGGGTCTCGCTCCCTGCACCGCTTGGTAATCAACTCCCCAAGCAAGTGTCTGCAGATCTCACCGTCGAAACCATCTTCTCCTCGGGCCACGAAGGAGGACAGCAGCATCTCCATCTCGTTCGCGGACATCATGTCGCTGAAATCCGGAAAGCAGAAGGCTGGCAACCTCGCTGTATCGATGAAGAAGGGCCGCTTTCGGTTGCAGTCGTCCAAGAGAGACCTCATGGAGCGCATCATCGTGATCACCACCAACACCAGCAACAGTGTCAAGAAGAAGAGCAAGACGTGGGAGCTCGGCATGCGCTCGGGCGCGGAGTGCAACGAGCTTGAAGCCATCCTCACGTCGATGATACCAGAGCTTCAGCGTGGTGAGTGATGGTTCAATTTGGTGTGGCAACCATCACTCTCTCGAGATTCAGCACTAGGTACGATTCCTATCCGAGCTTACACCTGGTTTTAATGACGTAATCTCGAGCTTTAGATCCATACGTTACTGTGTATGGTTTGAATGTCTTTATCATGCGGTATTATTTCCTGTGGAACCACAAAACTGGATAGCTGCAGGAAACGACCCGGTCGAGCCATTTTGCAAGTGCGAGAGCGAGATCGAGACGTTATGAGCGGCGACGACGCCGAGTTCGTGGGCGTGTTCGCGGGGGACGACGAGGACACACCCGGCCAAGAGACGCCCATCGGCTTCCGAGACACGGTGGGGCAGTGGTACATGGCCAACCACCGCAAGCGCTGCGCCTCACAGACTGTCGACGGCGAGCCGACTCAGCGCGACAGTCAGGCTACCGAAGCGGTCACACAGGTAGAGAGCGGCGTTCCTCCGCAACCCACAGAAAGCGCAGCGCCTGTTTTCGTGGCGGCTTTGCCGTCATTCGAGTCCGACTCTGGCAGCAACCACCTCCAGCATGGAGAAGACGAGGTGGACGAGGAGGAAACGCAGATCAGGATGTCGATGTCCGAAGATCAGGAAGGTAAAACGAGTCAGTTGGGTGCTGTGTACTTAATATTGAGGGCATACACTGATGGGAAGAGCAAGCACATGATAGAGCACTGCGTTTGTGATGGTGATAGGAGCGGTTCATGGAGCGCGCAAGATTTTTGAAGAGGCGATGCCGCACCCGCTTTTTTCTGCGGGAAGGTCTAACCTGAAGGCCGACACTGGAGACGGTGTGCGCAGTTTGACGAAATCTGGCGAGTCAACGGCGGGTAATAGTGAGGAGGATGCGGACTCGGACATGTCGGATGACATGCTCGAACAAGACGGACCGACGGTTGGTTTGTCGTCAATCGCCGCCTCGTTCCAGCAACGGGAGGGCTTGGAAAAGCAAGAAGCAATCAAACGGAAAGCGGCAGTACACGTCTACAAACCGCGCGGCCCCTTTCAAGTTTCGCCGGCAGTGTCTGTACGGGAGGACTCGAATAGCAGCGGTGACGAAACGGAGATTGAGGGCGAGCCTGACGGCGAATCGACAAGAAAAAAGAACGGTGGACGTGGTGATGCACTGACAGCGAAGGCAGGAATGCCCAGAGGACTGAAGGACGGATCGCCATTGCGTTTAGTCAAGAGTTCAAGCTATGCTAAACCAACCGCGAGACAAGAGATTGCTATGGCAGGAAAAGGTTTTCTCCAACGATCAAAATCGACACCGGACCGTGCTCAGAGTCCAGACACAACGAAACTGAGCTCCAAGCGAGACCTTGACGACGCTCCAAGAAGTGCTCCCGCGAGGAAGAAGCGATTTCGCTTTGATAAGGAGTCCTCACCTTCAGATGACTTGGGTCATGAAACTCCTGTGGACCTACCGGAGTCGCCGACTAAGGATAAAACAGGATTGCTGGCAAAGCAGACATCCCGGGCAAGTATCCTGTCGGAGTCCAAGGGAGGGAGCGGCGATGCTGTCGAGATGGAGACGCTTGGTCTTCCCGCTGGTACCGACGATGCCGCTGTGGCTCAAAAGGCCTCGGCGTCGTGTCCGTTGCCTCGCCCTCGGGACATCTCTCTCGCCTCTACCCCCAATCGAAAGCGAGCGGCAAGTGGAAGATCGATTGAGGAGAGCGAATCGGCTGGGTCGCAAGCAGAAGGTACGATGATCCGAGTCATTCTCACGGGACTGGAACCCACCGCTGTGATCCGCAAGAAGATTAAGGCGATTGGCGGCGCAGTCTACGAAAGCAGCATTGAGAAGGCGACGCATGTGATCGCACCGCAGAACCAAGTCAAGCGCACGGTCAAGCTGCTGTGTGGCATCTCATGCTGTGCCCACGTCTTGGACGAGCGTTGGTTGGATGAATCGGCGCGACTCGGTGCGGCGGTGGATGAGCAAGCGCACTGCCTCCATGATGGGAAGGCAGAAGCCAAGTGGCAATTTGACTTGAGAAGAACCATGTACGAGGTTCCTTCGGAGACACGCAAGCAACTTTTTGCGGGGTATCACGTGTTCATCACGAACCACAAGTCAGTTCTCCCTCCCGTGAAGGACCTGGCGAAGATCGTGGAATGCGCCGGAGGGACAGCAGAGCTGACGGGGAAGCCTGGACCGGACGATTTGGTCATCACGAGCGAAGCGGCGCTGGCCGTCGCGACGGTGCAGAAGCAGATCGCACAGGCCAATCCCGAGCGGATCTACTCGCCCGAGTTGATTCTGAGCAGCATCCTGCAGCAGCGTATTGACCTGGGCAGGCATCAGTTGGAGCGGCCGACGATCGGGAAAACGTGGGCCACCAGACGGCGGAAGTAACGGGAGGAAGGAGAGAACGCATCGAGAAAGATGAGGATCATGGTGTTATTTACTAATGTCGTGGGGGGGAGCCCACAATAAACGATACGTCCATGCACAGAGCACTCTCGCGACGCATAATAATTACTATACTACAAACACTCGGAAACTCGCACCACGAAGCGGTTTCCAAGTTACTTGGCGGTCTGGCGCAACCCGATCAAGGCGCAGCCCAACAGGGACACGACGCACATCGACAGCAGGTGCTGCGTCGCCAGCGTCTCTTCCAGCCACCTGTCCACACTGCTGCTTCGTCTGCGCGTGAGGCGGCCAGTTGTGATGTCGATGGGGACGTCGCAGAAGCACACGGCGGCTTCCAGCGGGCAAAACTCGCGCTCCAACACCAAGTGCTGGCCGCGCTGGTCGGCGAACGAGAGCGATTTCTTGGGCTCGGCCGAGTAGCTCACCGTGATCATCGTGGTCGTGGAGAGCTCATCCAGCCGCGAGCCGCGCGAGCCGCCAGCGAACGCGCTGTCTTTCCGTAGGCACGAGCGCTTGCGAAGGGGTCGCGGCTGCTGCGGGTGGTGGTGGTAGCGACTGCTGCTGCAGCCGTAAGGGTATTTCTGCCCGATGGTCATGGGCTGCTCCTGGAGCTGCTGCATCTGCTGCGAGTTGGAGCTGGAGCTTCTTCCGACACGGGATTTCCACAAATGAGCAGCTCCAAGCCGTGAAGCGCGGGCGCTGACGCCAGTCTGTTGGCTGCCGCCTCTTCCTACGGTATTTTACCTCTGGGGTCGTAAAATAAAATCGAAGCGGGAAGCCCGTCCCCAGAAACTTGCGCCGCCGCCTGATGATTTTTAGTGGAAAAGCGTAAATTTCATAGGAAACCGACGGTTTGAAGGCGGCCAGAAAAACGCCAGCAAACAGGCCACAACCACCACGTTGCTTTGCCCCACTTGAAGTTCCTGTTGCATACTCAGTTCAAGTGTAATAGAATTGCCAGCGGAGGAAGGATAAGGGTATGCAGAAGCTGAGAGGTCGTCGATGAAGCTTTTCAGCAAAATCCTCGTCATGGCGGAAACACTGATGATGCTTGTTCAACGAGTTTGAGAGGGTAGCCATTGCCATGGATCGTAAAAGGAGGCATGCGAAGTTTTAACGCCCAGGATCAACCGTTTGGTCAGGCAAAGCAAGAGTATTGCATCATTGCGCGTCCTTGAAGATCGGTGGACAAGAATAGCAATCTGGTTTTCCTTCAAGCGCAAAGCCAGGTGTTGATTTGTCCTTCTTCAAGAGCAAGTGCAGGCACCAGTTTTGATAAACATTTGTCTGTAACCGCATGGTGAATTGGACCGGAATACGCACCCGCGTCGACAGAATTGCAACAGTCGCAACGCGGCCGAAAGCAAGCAGCCTTTTCCCCGCCAGTCTTTTTCGGCGGTCATCAGCCTCCCTCCGTCGCCTCTCGTTGCCGTTTTTATTTGGATCATTCTGCATCGACACGCTGATGGTTTGATGCCAGTCTTGATACTGGGTGCCAGAGTGCGAATTCCCGCGCTAGACCAAGCAACACTCCAGGCCTTGTGTTGCGTCGAAACCTTTGTGACGGGGTCACAAGCAGAGAGCTCAACTTCACACCGAAGCAGAGACAATATCATAGGCCCCTGTTATGTTCTAAAAGCATTTCCCAGCTCCCCAACTAACCAATCAGAACGCAGCAGCACGGTTCTCTCAATTTCCCGCGATGACTCTGATTGGTCACCACTTGTTTCCTCTAATCGCATACGTGTATTCTTGGGTGCGACGTTTTCCGGTGAATTGCTTGTGCAGAGTCCTATCATTTGACGCCACTTTCATCATTTATGAAATGAAAGGAGGGGTGTACTCTCTCAAGTTCACACGCACGAACATGTACAAGGAGCGTTTGACTCTGGATGCCATCAGCGCAACCAAGTCCATCACCCGGTATCTTTGGAGGGAGGGACCTTGCATTAGCAAGCGAGAAAATCCCTTCTGTTCGAATACTGTACGGTGCACAGGCGCTCCGCGGCGCGCTCCAGCAGTTGAGCGTCGTGAATTTATCATAATTGATTCGGACCAGCATTCAGGTATGTGCCTCCGCCAACTTGGTCACCAAGTTGCAGCGAACGACGCACTTTCTCCTTGAATTCGTCGCATGCTTGGCGCTGGGGCTCAGCACATGGGAAGTACCCATTTGCATCAGTACTGGTACCGGTACTGGTAAAGCTACTGTATGCAATACCGGTATCATATTTGGCCCAGTGAACCCACTTCACCGCTCATGGGTTCACTCGGTGCCACCAAGTGGATGAAAACCATCTCACGGCGTAAGGACAGCAACCAACGCTATGGCAATCCCCCCATGCGAATCCCACTGGACAGAGCTCAACTGATATTCTTGCATGTCCCAAGCCACACCACTGCACTGCCCACGCTACTTGCGTCGTCGACTCCCACTCGTCAGCGCGAGATGGTGCTTCTCGAAGTCGATGTGCTGCTGCAGAATGCTTGTCAGAATCAATTCGGGCGAGTAGATGCGTTGCGGGTTCGCCTGCGCCACCGTCTTCCGCACTGACGCGACCGCCAGCGCACCTTCGCTCGTGATCACCAGGTCGCTTGGCCCAGCGTTCCCCTCGGTCTCTGCTTTCCCACCGGCGCACTCCACGATTTTCACGAGATCCACCACAGGAGGGAGAACCGACTTGTGGTTCGTGATGAACACGTGGTGCCCGGCGAAAAGTTGCCGACGCTGCGCTGCCGTGAAGTCGTACATGGTTTTCTTCAGGTCGAACTGCCACTTGGCTTCTGCTTTCGCATCCTCCAGGCAGTACGCGCGCTCGTAGATGGGGGCGCCTACTCGAGCCGACTCGTCCAACCAGCGCACGTCCAGGATATGAGCACAGCACGAAATCCCACACAGCAGCTTGACCGTGCGCTTCAGCTGGTTCTTGGGGGCAACCAAGTGCGTCGCCTTTTCGACGTCTTCTTCGTAGACAGCGATTGCGCCAATCTTCTTTCGGATCGTAGCTGAGGGCTCAATACCGGTAAGGATAATTCGCACTGGCTGTTCGATTCCTCCTGTTGCCTGTGTGGCGTCGACTTCGCTCGCTGCCTCATCCGTCGGAATGCTGGGGCTCGGTTGAGTGACCAGGAGTGCTGTGTCGTCCGGGTCTTCCGATTTCCGCTTTAACCACCTCCTTTTGGGCGTCTTCACGGCAGGTGATGGCGCCGCAACAACAGGCTTCCCCTTTTGAATAGGAACAATCTCAGGGCGTGTACTGGTCACCTCGTTCTTCGAACAGCGCGCGGACTTTCGTCCTGCAACTTGAATCGTCGGTTGCTCGTCCCTCTCAGCCGTTGGGCGTAGCGTGCTGGCACTACTTTTCTCCGTGTCGCCCTCCTCTTCGTCTGTCTTGTCGCTACCTCTTGAGCTTCTTCGCCCTTTTTCATCAGCGAGGGCCACCGTGTTGAGCTTTCGCTTCTTCTTTCGGGAATTGATGAATGGCTTTTCAATCTCCACATGCGATGCTTCTTCACGCCGTTTGCGGGCATAACCACCCGCTTGTGCCTCCTCTTCTTCCTGCATTGCCTGTTGTTCCCGCGCTTCCAACTTCGTCCGTTTTGCCATCGTCTGCGCACTGTCGATCGCCTTCCACACTTGATCAAACCAAAAGTCGATGCGCGTCCTCTTCTTCGACACGAGCGTGATGCTGACGGCGCCCGCTCCTGAAACGACCAAACTCCACTCTTTTTCCCCTCGCGGCGTCTCAGCGATTTCTAACTGCGGTGTGCTGGTATCAAAGCTCTGCAGTAGCGTGTGTCCTTTCCAACCGTTGAGCTTGAAAACCAAAAGCCACCGCCCATGAAAGACAAGCTCAACTAGCGCCCACTTCTGCTTGCTTCGATCAGAACCGCGAGCCGTGCCACAAATCTCCGTTGTCATCCAGAAAACACCCGCAAGGTGGTCGTCATGGAACGATGTGAACGCCGTTAGCGGTGGGCCTCTATCCGCACCTTGTTGAACGATCTCGTGTGGGATTGGAAGGTCATCCACCACCCGCTCTTTGCGCAACGCGTTGCCCCGCGATTCGTTCATTTCCAAGAAGCCTCCAATTACATCCATCCACTGCTGCTTCGCCACCGCATCCTCAACGGCACAGACGAGCGCGCTGTCGCGCGTAATTAGCGCAAAGGCGCCTGCTTTGTCAGTTGACGCCTCCACTGCCACGCTGTCAGGAAGAGGCTCCAAAAACACGGGGTCTTGCTTCAGCTTTAAACAGTGGCGTATTGTCAACGTCCCGGCTGGTTTGGTACCTTGCTTCTTGCTACAAACCAGCGTGCCGTCCTGGAAGCAATGCATGTATAATCTCTCCGTCGGAGCCAGCACCGTGGTGGCGGTGGAATCCGTTCGAGTACCTGAGCTGCTGGGCTGTTTGTCGTCCAGAACGGATAGCGTCACCGCTCCCTGAACCAACAATTTGCTGCCGGATAAATCACGGAGCAAACTGGCTCTGTCGCCGCAGAACTGCTTCTGCAACGCGATCAACTCCAGCTCTTCACGCGCCTCCGTCTGAACGAGGTGTATGTAGTGTCGGTTCTCTTGAGCAATATGCACGAGCCGCGGGGCGATATTGTGCTCGCTGTCGAGGCTACCGCCGTCATCGCCGACGGAACTCTTGAATGCCGCGCTCAGAGCTTCGACGAACTCGATCAACTCGTTGAATCGATTCAGTGCGCGCGCAATAAGCTCGCCCCCAGTCAGATGTTGGCTCTTCAAATACTCGGTTAGCAGCTTGCAGTCCCAGGCCTTCTGGTTCTTTTTGTCAGCAGTCGATGCCCTCTCTAGCACCGCTTGAGCGACTTCACGTCGACAGAAAAGCTGCCCATAGCACACGCGCACGACGCTGAGCATGTCTGCGAGAGCTTGCACGAGGCGGGCGCACTTCAGACCGGCAGATGCGGCTTCTCCTCTATCTGGAGCATTCGCCACGTCCTTCAGCTTGCCCTGGAAAAGCACATGGAGACACCGGAGCTGCGCTGCGCCATCCAGAAAGCGCCAAAGGTCGACACTCTCCACGAAAACTCCTCCGCGTGAGTGCCCGCCAGAAAATCGCAGCTTTAGCGCAAAGTCATGCTCAAGACTCTCGAGAAAGCGCACATACTCGCCGTCTTCGTCCAAGAAAACGCAGAGACCCGCATGCGCGGCCTCCCACTGATCTTGCATCCTTCAATTTCGTTGCCGTTTTTTCTTTCCCAAAATTGGCGCCACTTCCTTATTGATACATTCGTGCAACATCAGCAGACAAGTATTAAAAATATACATAATTTATCTAAAACTAAATCAAAAACCGGTTTTGTGTATAGTATGTATACACAAGATCGTACTTTCTGTCTAAAAGTTTGAAAACCTGGCTAAATCCAAACATTGGACAACCTGGGTACACCATCCTTATACAAAGCCAAACGTGAGTGAAGCTGTACCATAGAAAGCGGCCAGATGCCACACTCTCTAAAGCCGTTTACCGAGCGCGAGGGCTTGTCCGCAAGAGCCCTCCGATATGCCGTGGAGGCAATCCCTATTGCATCCGTCTTTCTGATGACAGGGTCATTGATGGAGCACAGCCGCTGTAGCATTAGGTCTTGGACACAGTCCTTGTAAGGCTTAAACAGCGCGGCATCCAAAGGTTGAAATAAGTGCGTCGCGTTTGCTGGCAAAGTAACGAGCAGGATCCCGTACTCCACACATGTCTCAGCTGCCTCTGTATCACAAAACCCCGTCAAAACCGATTTGGTTAGATAACATATTTGAAAGGGAAATTTGAACTGTGCTTACCTGTCCCAATATGTGTCGAGCTGTTGTCCACGATCAGCACCACCGGCTTCTTCAGGTCCGCGATGTTTTCGCCAAAAAACTTCAGCCACTGGACGAAGATCGTTTTGTTACTGAAACCTTTAGGCGCTCCAGTAATGGCCGACCCCTTGATGCTCAACGCAGCAATATCTTCCTTTGAGAGCCGCACGCCAGACACGATAAGAAGGGGGGGATAGACGCTCCGGCAGCACTGACCGCGCCGACGACCGTCATGTGGAAGCTTGGTTTGGTCTCCTTGCGCCACACGTTGGCGGAACCACGCACAGCAACAACCTTGCGCCGAGCCGTCTTTGTCATGAACGACGTTTCGTCCATGTTAAAAACGCGGACGCTGTCGATGTTCATCTCGATGAAGAGCTTCGAAAGCGTGTAGAACAGCGTGGACACGCCTTCCCCATCCACACTGTTACGTACGCGGGCGATGCACTGCGCGATCCGACTGGAGAGAGAGGGGTGACGCTGGCGATACCAGCCGCCCGTAAGCACTCTAGTAGGAGTGTTACGAGTGGGAAATGGACACGCTGTCGCCACCACGAGCATCGCGCTCGCCTTAGCAATAATCTCCTTCCGCCCAACCGGTACGCCACAGCGCTGCATGGCAGCCACCCACTCGGCCAAGTCGTTCTCGAGCTCTTCAGGTACAACAGGCTTCGGGCCCCGACGTGATGGCCCGCTGTAGCCGGTGTCTCCGGCCCTTTTCACGAGCCTGAAGAGGGTGCGCAGGGGCACCGGCGACGTCCGCGCGACCGCGGCTTTTTTTTTTTCCGGCTGCGACGCGAGCTAACGCTAGCTCCACATCCGCTTTACTGTAGCTCTCCCCTTCCTCCATCTCGGTGCCTGGCTGGTCGTCGGCAAATTTGAATTTCCTTTTACTTTCTATACGACCTCTGTAAATGAATAGCAGCACCGCAAACCGTGCCAATAACCGATCCAAAATCCGAATAGTCAATGGGAATATCAAATTGCAAACATCTTATTGGTGAAAACTCGGCATCATGCCACAAATTGGCACCGTGCCACAACTGGCATTTTACCTTACCGGTTTTACCGTGACTGTGAAAGGGTACAAACCGTACCTGATCACCTTGTGTGCGGGGTACTCAAACGTACCCCGTTACATCATTCGGCTTGTGGCTGCAGATGGTTTTCGTGGGTCTACCCGATACTGAACTGAAGTCAAGCCTCGCCAAAGGCGCGTTTTGCTTGAAATTCGAGAAGCCTGTGGCCTTTACCATCGCCAAAAACGACACACGAAAGCACATGGAGGCCTTCCACATGGACGCCATCATCGCGAGAAAAAAAGAAGGGGAAATTCCAATAGGTGACTCAAATCGAAAACCTCTGCAATAGGTGACTCAATGCAGTACGACATTCAAAAATTCCGCGACACCGGAATGTATTTTAAGCACTCCAATCCCCCCCCTCCCCCCCCCAAAAAAAAAAAAATGACTTCAATAGGCAGACCGCCAAAACGTCGCCTCGTCAAGAGAAAAACCCTATATAATGACAGACGGAGGAAAACGAGTGAGGCTGCAGTCTGGGAGTGATAATGGCGTAGATACAGTGCAACTCAAACGTTCGCGAGCTAAGAAAACAGAGTTGGGCGAGCGGAAAGGAAGCTGTCGAGGCAATCAAGGTCTTTGCCTCGACTGGCGGCAAGAACGCTATTGTGGATAAGAAAGGCGGCACTTTCAGGAGCTTGCGGTGCTCCGGTGGTGCTGGTTCATCAATTGGGCTCGAAATTGGTTAGGCACTATGGGACACAGTACTTACCAATCTAGCAGTTGGAGTGTAAATTCGGAATACAAAAAGCAACTCTTCGGATTCCATAATGTATTGTCGTTGACGGATCATTATTAGCGAATCCCCCCGGTCAAACAGACAAAAATGGTGGAAACGAAATATAATTGCGTCTACGAAGCGCATTTCAGTAAACTTACACGTGTGTGTCCTTGTCGTCGCTCGCACTTAATGAGTATGAGCTTAGCCGGCTCGTACGATGGCGGTATGCCGTGGGAATTCTTGCTTCTCGGTTTTTCTTGGTACCGCTTCTTTCGTGCCTCTTTCTCCACAAATCACCGTGCCAATTTCGCAAATGCGCGCGTCTTATTTTTCGTAGAGGTTCCCTTCATCGTCACGAAGAGGACGCAGGCGAACGCTTATGTAGCTTAAAATCACCCACGTACGATAGAAGAGGTCGTACGACCTTTTGTCCCATTTCCACTTGTCGGAGCAAATGCCCCAAAGCGTTTTAAGCCGCCCGAAGAAATTCAGGACAACTACGTCATCGCGGGAGATATCGTCATTGAGGCGCGATTCAGCGAGACTGAGGGGTTGCAGACGTCGGTGCTTGGTCGGGTGGACTGTGTGGAAATCATTCGCCAGCCCTTGGTAACTTTTATCAGTGAGAGCAGTCCACTCCTTCGGAAAGGCCTCGACCAGCAGTCCATCGCTCAAAGCGTTTTCGTTCGGCAATTTATTCAGTGCTCTCGTATGGAAAGCCGAGTTCCCCCGGAAGAGCTCGATGTCAGACTCGCGCCCTCCCTTGTGGTCCGTGCAATTGATCGCGATCCCATTGGGCAAAACGGACACCTCAACCTTGTACCTGTACAAATGATGCTTCCCGCTACAGTAGCGCATGATCTCGTTCATGCTGCCGAACATCTGGAAGGTGTCGCCGGAGCGAACGAGCTTCCCCATCGACCAGCTATCGTCAGCACACTCCACGTACGTCTCATAGAGGAACGGCGACAGCACACCCAAGAACTTGCAGACCATCTTCTGAAACGTCGAGGGGACGATCTTGAACGCGTGGCCCAACTTCCACAATGCTTAAGGGGGATGATTGTAATGAACAGCACGTATTTCGGAGGGTAGTAGCATTTCTGTCCTCGCCTAATGTACCAACGCCATCCTGAACTCTGTCCCAGATGCGCTCAAATGCTTCTGGAGAAAAGTTGGTGTGCTTGAGGATCCCTTCGGGTCCTTCTGCGCGCATGCAGAGGTTGTACTGGGGCGACATACAGTCTGGTTCGTCATCGTCGGCATCATGTCGCTGCGGAGGGAGCACAACTTGGTCGGGCCTGGCCCAGCGCTCTTCATCGCGCTGGAAGAGGTTAGCAGAGGCTGCACGGAAATCTGCTTCGTCAGCTGCCTGCGAGGCCCGTTCTCTGAACAGTTGGGCCCGTGCCATGGTACAAATGGAGATTGTAGAGCCAATTCTCAAATCCCAATGGTAACGACAAAAATTGTCCCCCACAGTATCAGCGGCTTTTCTGTGTCAACAATAAGCAGGGTGTATTCGCATGTACCAAACTAGAATGTTTACGAAACTATTCACTCCATGGAAAGCATGTTTGATCTTGTGGTGAAGCCGGTCGGAAATGAGCCAAGAGGCGATCGTCGTGGGCAAGCAAAACTCGCGTCTGGAGGCTGGCGCTCGGGATCGGCCGCTCCGTGAAGTCCGGAAAGGAGGGGCGATACGAATCCGGCTCCCAGATCGGGTCTCACCCATCAACCCTTAGGTTCGGAATCCGAACTTTAGGCATCCGGATCCGGGACCCGAACTTTAGACGCTGTGGACCGCGATCCACCGCGATCTGCCGCGATCCGCGATCCACCACGATCCACCACGATCTGCGATCCACCGCGATCTGCCGCGATCCGCCGCGATCCGCGACCCACTGCGATCTGCCGCGATCCGCGACCCACTGCGATCTGCCGCGATCCGCGGTCCACCGCGATCTGCCACGATCCTCGACTCACTGCGATCTGCCGCGATCCGATCAAAGGTGTTTGAATTCGGAAGGTATGATTGCGCAAACGACGGGAGGGGGTACACCGGGAATACAAGGAGTCAAGACCATACGAAGGGGGCGACGCGTGGCCACTCGTCGGCCGATAGGATCAGGGATAGCTCAGTCCACAATTTGCGTCGGAGAGAGCAAGCTAAGAACCTCGATAATACATCTTCGTTGCACATAAGCTCGGCTTACTTCGTGCCTCCAGTCCGACCTGGGAGATCGCCTCGACTGCAGTATATAGGGCAGTGCG
Source organism: Nothophytophthora sp. Chile5 (assembly GCA_001712635.2). NCBI lineage: Eukaryota > Oomycota > Peronosporomycetes > Peronosporales > Peronosporaceae > Nothophytophthora > Nothophytophthora sp. Chile5. Next base: position 444 of record MBAC02003194.1, on the reverse strand, counting down.
AAGGCGCTACGGGCGGACGGTGTGTGGACTCAAACCCCCCAAGCCCAGAGTGTCCAACAGGAGGGCACTATAAACCCGATCACGTCGACGCGGAGCGATCTACAGGGCCGAGCGACCGACGGAAGAGAGGAACACGCGAGCAAACGATAGGGCTCAAGTGCGACCTGGCGAAGGAACGGACGTGCGACGGCAAACGATAGGGCCAAGCGCGATCCGGAGGAGGAGAGAAGAGAAGGAGAGGAGACAACCGGCAGCGTGAGACGCCAATCCCCGCGCCTGCCACCCAGCCTCAAGGTCCCGTGCTACGTTGATCAACGCAAGCCGATTCTTTGGAATTACGTTAGTCAAGTCCCGGGGAAAACGCGACGAAGCCAAAGCAAGGGGCGACGTCGCTTTGTGCGTGAGAGCGACCAAGAGATTTCTCAAGGAAGGCACTCCACCACA